>WBMZ01006070.1:0-50854 GCA_013400975.1 Atrichornis clamosus
TATATATATATATAAAATTATGAAAAAAGCATTTTTGATAAAATTTGATTGTCTTACAATATATTTTTTTCAGACATAGGACAAAATTAAAACTGTATATCCATATAAAGGTAAAGCTGCCACAAACAGGAAAGAGTTGACATTTTTAATATATTTCAATGCACCTATTTATAATAACTCATACATATGTTTAACAGCACACACAGAAGAACAGTATAGGAAGTTCTTTGTGCAAGCAACACCTGCTCTCTACTACTCAGATTAGTCCAAACTCAGATGAGTACAGGCTATTTTTGCAGAAGTGGAATTGACGATTAACTGTCTCTATACAACTATAAAAAATCAAATACCAGAGTTGGCAACTTTGTCTCCTTTTGTTTGACTCTGATTTCCACTTTGAGGTAGTATCATGTGTGAGTGGAATTCTTCCTTTTTGGATGTCAGTTTCCAAATAAGTGTGCTGGAATCCAGGCCTGTCTTCATTGAACTTTGCCTCAGAATTCAACGGAATTGAAATTCCACTAGAATTTTGGTCTTGCTTCTTTGACAAAATGCCCAAATTATGAATATTAAACTGCTTTTTATTTTCAGATCTTACCTCAACTGATGCCAGGGATATCTGTGGTGAGTCCAACCTCATTGATTTTTATGAATTTCCATACTTAATAAGTTTTATATATTCAGTATGGGAAGAAAAAAAGGAAAAAAAAATACACATCTAAATCTTCTGCCTTTGTCTTAGTTTAAATGGAAACGTTCTTGTGTCACCATAGAAGTAACAAATACTTTGCTGAAACAATTTATATGAAAAAATGAAAGTTAAGAACAATTATATGGTTCTGGTTTTCAATCAATGTTTATTAATTTACATTAGTAGAAATTGTGTGCAGACTAAGAATAGTGTTTAAATCCCTAAGTAAAGAAATAGTAGCAGAGCTTAGCAAAAATAGTTTTAAATGAGAACTTGAAGAATATTAGTACTACATGGAATGCTTATTAAAAACATGTTAAGAAAAATATTTATATGTTTTTCCACTCATTAGTGAGACAATAAAATAATAAAAATTAATTGAAAAATTGTTTTTCCTCTTGAGTAACAATAGACTTTTCTTGAAGAAAAAGAAGTATGTTTTAAATGATTAACAATAAACTATAAATCTAAGTATCAGCAAAAATCTGCTCAGTAGACAAAGAAAGTCAGAATCAACACAAAGCTCCTCCTTCTGTAGACTGTTCTTCAGCAGCACGTTTTTCCTTTATGTTACAGTTGCTTTGGTGATCTTAAACTCTAGTTTCGTGGGAAACCTCATATCCTGTCACTCCTGCTTTTCCCTTTACTTTTCAAAAATAAGATGAAAATTAGGAAAGGAATACAACTGTAAGACCTTTCAATTTCTAACATGTTGCTAATATGTTTACTATCTATCTGTATCCTTTGCACTTTATTATTAGCATGAAGCATGTTAACGTATAATGCTATTTTCAAGGCCAGATCTGAAGCACATGCAATTTTTGTTCTTAGGCCTATTTATTGAAAATTTCTGGGAAAATGAAACTGATGATTTACGGCCGTATGGAGTGAAATTTCTAAATTATTATGGTGGCACTGCTGTGTAAAATCCAGTGACATTTGTGGGTTTAACAGTCATTGTTATAAGTCACAGGGGAAGCACTTACAGCTTCTCAGTGGAAAGATAAAATCCTGCCCAATGTGAGGTAACCAATATGTATCATGGGTGGCACTGCCCCAGGAAATTCTTTGGAACAGGACAGGAGAATGCAACTTTGTCTTTTCACAAAACTGCTGCTGCAACTCAGAAGAGACACAATTAATTATTTCATAAGTGTGGGATTTTTCACCCACTGCACACCGAGTAGCGCTGCAGTTGCTTTTGCTCAAACCTAAAAATCCCCTAAACTCTGGAAAGCATTCACTTCTTAGGTTTCAGGAAGAGATGTGTGCCTGTGAACAGCCAGTGTGCCTGTGAACAGCCAGTTCCAGTGGAAAGCATGGCATAGCTAAGCAGTACCTTGTTCTGTAGGTCATTACAGCTTCTTTTGCAGTGGTTAGTATCAGTGTAGCACTTTTCATCTTAAAAAGACTGAAAATAGACTGACAATAATTAATGTTCCCTGGACTGCTATGGGCTAAGCAAACATGGTTAATCCTATCTGACAAACTGGACAACTGCACAGCTGAGTCAGCTGCACATTCCTGGTCATGTTGAAGTTGGTTAGACATAATTTCACCTATGGAATTTAAAAGGTTTGTTTATATGTGATGTGTGCACCCCTTTAATTATATTAACTACTAGCTCTAGGGTGTGTATAGGTGAACTAGTATAAAACATTTCTACTGAAATAGCTTATTCACATTAGGTTGCTCTGGCAGAAGAACTGTTGTAGTAAAACAGCAGAAACCATTCCACTATCTGTACTGATTACACTATTATTTGGTTGGGAAAAAATTGTACTCAACTATAATAATTATGTAAGTGTGGAGACATACGTAGACATGACACTTGAAGAAAAAAGACCCCAAAATATAGCAATGAAAACGTTAGCCAACTTTCACACTTTCCTATCTTTATTACTTTTTTGCTTGCAATCTAACACCATTTTGGTGTAATGTGTGCTGTGTCTCACTGTGTCTGCACTTTTATACATTTTGGAATAAGCAGGTAAGGACACAACCAGCTGAATCAGTTTCAAGCAACCACTTTGACTGTCATTGTATTTGAACAAGCAATCTGTGCTGGTGGGTGGAAAATACACTTGAGGATTCTGTTTCTCTAGTCTCAGGTAACCAGAGAGTAGTGGCCATGAGCTACCTCCAAGCTGCAAGTAACAGTTCCTTTTGGAAATACTGTGATTTGGGGAACTATAGGTAGCTCTAAAGTGTTCATAAAGGTATTACACCCGAGCTAGAAAAAAGACCAGGACCAATTGTAATATATGCTTTGGTTCAGCCTGCAAGGATAAGACAACCCTGAAAATATATTTTAGAACAATTCTCCTGTTTGCTCATATTATTTCCAAATTACAAAGGAGAGGAGTAGCCTGCTATACAGGATATGATTCCCTTGCTTTTGAATAGCCTTGATATCAGCTAAGTAATTCTTGATAAAATGTAGGTGGGAGACTTATACTGCAGCTAGTTTGCAGGTCATATGGATACTCTGGCATGATGATGGACTCCTCTAGACCCATCCAGACCAAGTCCAGCTTCCTAATACTCCGTGCCTCTAGGTTGCCTTTTGATGGGATTCCAACTGGGGGAGGCAAGAGACAGGCATTTGGGATACCTCCAGACCTTGCCCTGGCATGGAACCATGCACTGAGGTTGAATATAAATCTAGTGGCTCAGAATGCAGCAAAATATCTAAACCCTGCACCTCAGAAGTCACAGTTCCACATGGCTCCACCACTGGCACATAATTTCAAAAGCCTCAATGCTGAAGGTAAATTCCTTCTCAATTAGACCATTTTCCTAGTAAAAGCTATGCCCACCGAGTTCTACCACTTGCCATCATGCCAATGGTCAGAGCTATTGCCATTTTACTATTACAACAGGATGAAAAAGTAAAAGTTAGTTTCAAAGCTAAAAATATTATTAAAATGTTCCTATGTATATATTTTTAACTCTGAAGAGACAGCTAACTGAAGAACCATGTCCAGTTTCCTCAAGTTCATTTGAAAATTTAAGTTTGCTTGGATTTGGATTTTGTCAGGGTTCTTTTTCCACTGTGGTAATAATAGAGGGTATCACAAATGAGAACTACCTTTTTCATACTCTTAAACATTTTCATTAATCATACTGTTCTCTAGTAGCATGAATATTTAGTGGTCTGAAGCATTTTTTAAGAGACTGGCATGTCTGAAAACTATTAAAAACTTCAACTTTCTAACTGTAATGATGACAAGGTGAAGATTGCTCACGACAAGAAGATGAAGAACATTAATGAAAAGTTCTCCTTGAAGAACAGCCACCTTTGATAGAACAAATTTCTCTGCCCTTTTCTAGTATTTGAAATACATGTTGCCTTCACTTTTTGTCAATGTTGGATGTCAACCAGTTGGCTGCCGCCCAGTTACTGTTAGCATCTTTCTGTATTTCGTTAGGGCAGTTCCTCGGCAAAATTTCCTGGATGATTGAATCCTCATCAGAGAGGAGGGAAAAAAAAGATGCATATTTCAAGTAATTCAGGTGCACCTTTGTGAAGCAAAGCAGTTCATGTTCTGCTAAGCAGGACAGCAGAATGCAACAACAGATACTTCTCTACCACTTTGCTTACTGAATATCAGCTGTAGCCTTGAGCTCAGCTTCAGAGAGATGAATAGAGCATGAAGAACTCCAGTAGCAAGGCTGTAGCAACACAAGACTGCTTTAGCTTTGGAGGGGGACGGGAAAGAGAAAAAAGGCATTTAACTTCAATTTTCTACTAAAATGGGTCATCAGTTGCTCACATCTGCATGGAACTGATGTACAGATACAAAAGCAAGTCCATAAGTCAATAACAGCATCACCTGGATTTTCAGCTTTCAAATCCAGATGAGAGGTGAATTAACCCTTTAAATTATTTTTCATTTGTACTCTGAACGTAATTTTTAAAAAATTTTAAAAGGAGATTGTATCTTTAATGTGTCTTGCATGAGACACGAAATAAATAATTTGCTCTGGAAATTAATTGGGCTCTTCCAGACTTATGAAAAATTCCAGTTCCAATGATTTTTTTTCCAATTTCTGGTCCATTTTATCAAAATATTACCTCTAATGAATACTAGAACAAACAGCGACACAGGAAGATGAGATAAAAATATCTAAGGCTGTAAAAGAAATGACCCAACTATAGAGTTTAATCCCTAGAACATACCCTGTTCCCAGAAAGCTTGTTCAGATCTATACACTGCATAGAATTGTTACCTCAATGCAAGACCATTCTTTCGTCTTCCTTTTCATTTGTGTTTTCCTCCTCCAAGTGGATTGTTTCCAGTTGTTTGTGTTAGTGTACTGAGGCAGGCAAGTTTTCTTGAAGGGAATTTTAGGCAGCTGTTAAATATATGATGCCCTCCTTCCCACTAAATAGCAGTAGTTAGAAGAAACAAATATGCTTATTTCAGGATCCATAGCGATATCAGACTGCATATTCAAGGAACTATTTAGTTTTTTGATAGCTCTTTCATCCTCCTCTGAGTTTTTCCTAGAATAATAAAATACAGTTAAATTGCAAGGCACTTATGAAAATCCAAATTTCAAAAAATAGATGTGCTGTTTATATAGTAGACTAGTATTGTAAAATTATTTTGATTTTCTTTTTAAAATCAGGAATACCACATCAGCAGTAAAGAATGACCTCTTAGAAAGGCAACACCAATTTTTCACTCTTTCACTTTTTCACAGCACCAATATTCTTCCTATTGGTGAGGAAGTCAATGAGATTTTCAGCACTCCAAACTACTGAAATTCAAAGGGATTTTAATTCCATGAGTTGAAAGGTGCAATGCCCAGATTCTGAAGATTTATATAGCAATAAATATCTTACTCATCTTGCAAAACTGTCTACTTTTCACAGAATCATAGAATAATATAAGCTAGAAGTCACCCTAAATATCATCCAGCTCTAACTCCCTTGTCAGGATCAGAGACACCTTCCACTATACAAGATTGCTCAAAGTCCTATTCAACCTGGACTTAAGTTTGTTTTTTCATATCCAATGTCAAAATTTTTATTCCCAAATCCATTTGAAAATCTCTCCACCCTCTACCTGAGTGAAACTCAGAGGAGGATATTTGTTGAGTTTTTTTGAGTTTCTATTTTGTTTGTTTGAGTGTTTTGGTTTTGGTAGTTTGATGGGGCTTTCTGCAGGGGAGGGGATTGATTTTTAGGGAAGTGCAGAACAATTCACAAAATAAGAAAATAATTCCTTGTTATCTGGATACCTCTGAGGAATACATATATCAAAGCAGTAGCTTTGCAGATCAGAAAGGAAGATATTTTTTGAGAAAAAGACTTCATATTAAGAAAACATGCACACAGCAATCCTACAAACATATTTAACTGCTATGCAGAAACAAGACTATCTAACTGATATCTTACTAATGGAGGGGAAAACCCCCTTAAAAATATTTAGCATTGATTTCACATCATTCTTACACCTGTAACTCCATTATGTAATTACTGCAAATTATAAGATATATATAATTACACTTACATAAATTTTAAAATATAAAACATATGTTAAATTGAAACTTCTTTTTTCAAATACAGAAAATGTGTCAATACCTGAAATGGAAAATAAGCTCCTCTACATATCAGACATACATGGTAGAACATTTTTTTCATTTGAATTTATCATTCCAGGTTTTCTTCAATAAACAGAACATCCTGAAGTTTCCTAGAGTGTCAGTGTAAAGTGGTGAAATGTTTGTAGTATCTTGGCTATTCTCTATCCCTGGAAAGTTTCTAAGTTCCTTGTAGCACCAGAGTATTACTGTGTGCAAAGGAGTTATTACACAGACAGTGAGAAGGAGACCAAGGGAACCATCATTCTTGGCTGAGGTTTTTAAATTTTCTTTCAGTATATCTGTTTAGGAATTAAAGAATTTAACTCCTTCTAGGTTCTTGGTAGGCAAGAGAGAGCCAGCACAGTCAGCAGAGTGGAAAATCGGATGACATACAGGGAGGGGCATATCTCTCTCTCTACACAGTGGATGAAGAGGAGTGGATACTACTCTATTTCCATTTTGAAGAAGGACAGCAAGGCCTATCTTGTTATCTGTGTTCCCCTTAGTTCTAGTACATGGACTACTTTATGTAATACATGATTTTCTGAGATTTCTCTGGAGTAGCAGCGCTCCTCAGTTTTTGCTCTTCTGCCTTCTTGAAAAATTGTGGCAGAGAATTGTATGTGCTACCGTTCTTGAAAGTAAGTATAAATATCCTTATCTGATTAAAATCTTTTCCTTTGTTTTACACTGCAGTTTTGACAAACAATGATATCTGATCAAAGTCTAGTAGTATGATAGATATTGAGCATAAATCACATCATGGCCCTTGGAACATTATGCGTCACCTTCACAGGTCCCTTGGAACTATACCTTGCCATAATTTCTCTTTTAAAATGGGAATTAGACCCCCAGGAATAAAGAGAGGACTCAGCTTCCATTTACATCACTCACTGGAGATCTTAATTGATCCAGTAACCTCAGATCTTGTCTGAAATAATGAATGCATGAAATAATCATACTTACACTCAGGTGAAGACATCACTGTACTTGCAGGGGATTTTGTTGTATTCTTGGGGGTTCATTTTTCCCCCAAGGTGGTAATCAGTTCAGGCTGCTTTGGTTTCTGCCACTGACTTCACCTCCAGGTTAAAACCTAGGGCTCTAGCATTTGATCAAGATGCAGTCCTAAGGTGCTGCTCCACTGCTTGGAGAGAGCAGAGTTGTCCTGATGCTTGAGAGAACAGTCTTCTCTCTACGGAACTTAATGTTTTTCTTTATGCACAGAAGACTGAAGTAAGGACAGAAAGACTATGAAGAAAAAAACCCTCTATCTGTCTTTTCTTTCTGCAGCATCTGAGGAATTGCACTGATGAACAAATTGTGAGAAAGTGGAGATAAATTATAAGAAGATGGTAACATATCAACAGCTCAAATTTAGGCACAAACTCAGGATAAACATTGGGAGGATAGAGATATGATTTTATGGCAGTTAAGGAGGAAGGAATATGGGCGAGCCAAAAATAGTCCTGGAATAGTACAGTGATTCAGTCTCTATCAAGGTAAGTGTGATTGGAAACTTCCTCATGGCTTGATCATTGCATGAGGAGGCAGGGAGGACCCGTTGGGGACCCTCTCACTGCAGTTCCAAACAGGTTCACCTAAGAGTTTTAGCACAGTTAGAAAGTCAGAGGTACCACCAGTCTGGAAAGGTTAAAAGTCCTCTTTTTCTTCTGTGTATCATAACAGATGATAAAAACAACAACAACCATAAAATTAAAAGAAATTAATATTTGCAGTCTGAAAATATTTGCATTTTAAAATATATTTTAACTTCTTATCAGAAGAGGGGGTTTTTTGAGAAAATATATTTCATGTTTCATTCAGAAATTAGATGAAACATTAAAAGTTCTCAAGAGGAGAGTAGGAGTCTAGGAGATAAATATGGAAAGATATTTTACTCATTTGGGATACTTTGCATATTCTCTATGAACTTTAAGAAATAATATGTCTCAATTAAATCCGTCATACTTCATAATCCTTCTTTAGTTGTGTCCAGAGTGTCCATAGATGTTGCAATAGGAAAACATTATGCTCCAAGTCATGATAAAACTACAATTTAAAAAAAAATATGACTCCAGATGGGATTCTTGCCCCCTAACTTTAGTCATCCCAAAATTAGGAGTTCAAAGCATCTTAATTTTCAAAGCTTCTTTTTGCCTAGAGATAATCATCTTGAGTCTTGACTAGTGGGGGCATCTCAATAACTCAGGCAAGAAATGGAACGTTTAAGTCACTAAATTTCATACACTGCAGAAATATGAGACAAAAACCTTTGTTTATTGTGGGGAGTATTTTTTCATTTCAGAGGCTACTCCAGTAATTACAAAAATGACAAAATTACACAGATGAAGGGTCCAATGATATAAAAAAGTATTAGCTACCAGAAACTTTAAAGGAAAAAAAAAAAACATGTTGAACTTTGTTGGGTTTTTTCCACAATTCTTCTTTACTCTGTTGGAAGGAGAAGGTAAAGAAGTAGCTGTAATTTCTTCTATTAAAGAATGACAGAAATAGTAAAATCCAGGTATTTCTAGTACTTTAACCTAGTGAAAAATTTTAATGTAAATTCCTTGTGATCAAGGAAGAAAAAAACCCCAACAAGCTATTAAAAAACCCAACCAATCAAACTAAACTAAAATTCAGGTTTGCATTAACAAATTTCCATAAAGCAGATTTTCAAGGAAGATCACACACATTTGATAGGTACCAGATTCTGTGACATTTCTGACAATCGAGGCTACCCTACACTAGACAAACCTATAAAAACATCTCACATTCTGTCACAATTGAAAAACCCATTATAAATTGAGAACTATATTATGCTATTTTGCTTGAGTTTTGTGTGATGCCAATAATATTAAAGATACACTGTACTACAGATAAAATATTCAAAATTTTGCAAAAATTGAACTGCAATGCTGAGTTCTGTTTCTGTAAAGAAAAGTCTAATCCCACTGCAAGATAAGGAATATCACAGTAAAAATTTACATAATTTATCTCTATGGCACAAATAAATTTTTCATCTTTATACACTTCTAAGAATTAGAAAGAAAAAGACCCTTTTCATATAACATTTAAATTTTCATGATAGGAATTATTAACTAAACATTACCTTATCAGACTTCTGGGAGTTCAAAATATAATGCATGTGCCAGGTGTTTTTTCAGAATAAAACATGTTAAATAACCCATTAAATTGACAGAAGGAAACAGCTTTGTTTTTGTTTAATATAATTTCATTCCCTTCTAAAAGAAATCTATTTTATTTTAAAGTTGCCTGTGATCGAGTTTAGTGTTGATGAAAAATCAATCATTTTAAAATAGTATGGCTGAGACTGTAGGAATGGGTGAAAGTGCCTATCCATTTTGCAGCTGGGTCTGGCTTAGCTGAGTTAGAAACATAATTTTCTGTTTCAGCATAGTCAAACTTAGAGAAAAGAAAAAACATCAGGTTTCAATAAAGGCTGAGAAATCCTCAGTGATGTTGAGCATCTTTTCAGGAGCACAGCTCCTCTCCTGTGGCCTTAGCAATGCAATAGCAATCCTTCTCATTTGGTGTATTCAGGTGTTTCACAAATAAAGAATATTAAGTTTTTCCCCCTCTGCAGCCAATCATAAGGCAGTAAAAGGTGACGCAGTTAGGTGTAAACCTAGGCTAAGGGGTTTAATTTTAATTCCATTAACTTTGCCATCTGTTTCATCTCAGTAATACAAGGTACTGACAGATGGGGATGCTGCTCTTGAGTTCATGCTGTCAAACACTGAGCCATTGGCTAATAAACTTACTGCCATTCATGATCAAATTCATGACTAAATTAACACTAAGACCCTTCTAATCCCCAGCCAGATACCTAGATCCTACCTAGTCAGATCTATGATACCTGCATCCTTTGAACTGGCTTATCCCAAAGAGAGGAAAGAGGTGGATTTCCCACATATCTGGCCATAAATCCTGGAGAGTATCCCGCTCTAGAGCTGGGCACCACTGAAAACAATTCCTGCCTGGTGCAGAGTCCAGGTAAAAGATTTGGCTGTGCCCGGTTGCAATGCATAGATCTTCTTGATATGACTCAGAGTCTTGGGCTGCTCAAGGAGCATTTATTTTTATTCTTTTTCTTAGTGACACTTCCACAGATGTGAGAGCTGGATGAACACAAGCAAAGCGCTGCTAAACCAGTTTGTGAGTTATGGGTAATGTGACTAAGGGGCTCGTCACAGGTGAGCTGTAGCTAAACACATGAGGTTGACTGCCACACAGATCTGAGATTCACTTATCCAAGTATATTTATTGTCTGGAGTTCTGCGCTGGAATCACCCTAGTTTCCTTCTCTATAGTCATTAAAGGGAAATAAATGCTTCCAGGAAATAATTAATGTCATGCTATACTAGACATCTAGGTACAGATTATTCATGCTATTTCTCTTTTTGTTGACATTAAAATGACTTTATTTCAGCAAGAATAATAGCACATTTCCCACAAAAACTTGCAGTATTTTTCAGATTACTGCTAACGTTCTAAAATAAGGCGTTTAAGGCTGGTGTGTAATTTCTTAACCGCACTGCATAAATTATTTGACCACCACTACACCAGTTGTGACTCTGAGAGACTCACGGGGAGATTTACCTGTTTGACAGACAAAGAGAGTTGGAGTTTTCCAGGTCATGAGGTGCCAGGCAGTGGGTTAGGAGGGTACTGCAGCCTTCTGCTCTTCCTGGGTAATCTGCTCTCCCATTAGATTTTCTTTGTGGATGAAGCCACACTCAGTGGCACATACCCTGTTTTAGTACAAAGATGACTGTCCTTGAGCCTCAGCTGTAACTGGCTGGTAGATGATGTCTGAAACCACCTATGTGCTGGTCTTGGAAAAAGTATGCAATAGGAATCAGTCTTGCCTAGCGTGAGGATTGGCAGACATGTGCTCTTGAACAAAGAGGGTTTCCTTCCTGTTAGGATAAAAATGGTGCACAGTACTTCAGATTAATTTCTAGACTTGAGCAAAGCTGGTAGGGTCATATGAAATAAACAAGATATCAGTTTCCCTACTGCTAATTTCTTTAAAACAGACAAACAGCAAAACCAATTCTGACAATTATATCCTTACACACGTTGTGAGACATCAGGAGACAGTACTTCCTGAAAAAGGACATTCAGACTGTTTCATTAAACATAATAAGACCTCAGACTGAATTTGCTCAGACTCTGTTTAGAAAATAATTCTGTTGGTAGATATAGTTTTATGCAGTTCTCTCTTCCTTACAAGGATTCATGGGTATACCATAAAAATGAAGAGGAAACCTGTCTCACTAATACAGGAGTCTGATAAAAATAACCTCCCATGTTCACTAACTCATTGCTGCAATAGCTGTAAATTAAATCATTGCTAATTATTAAGTCACAGCTAATTGCTGTGGTTGCACTTATAAATGTCTTTTTTTTCCCTACTACATATATTAATATTTACTCTAAATGTTAGTTGCACTTCTTATCTTTTTTTCAGCTACGACTTTTAGACAATAATTTCCTCTCAGATCTAAAAAACAAATAAAACTCCCATGTTTTAAATGATGTTTTAATGATTTATTTTCTCAGAATCTATATTTATACTGGAGGAGGAGAGGGCGGTTGTACTCATATCACATACAAATTTTGAAAACAAGATTTCTTGGAAAAGTAGAATGTGTTATTAATTGTAAGTCCCTACAAACAAGAGTGTTTTTGAAGGTAGTCTTTTTTGTGTCAATTTTGCTAGACCTGATAGAAATAATTTTGCAAAGATTTTTTTCAATGGTATAAGTTAATACAGTTTTTCAACAGTAAAAAGTTTGATTTATTGCTACTATCTGTGGATATAGTTGGACTCATGTTTATTTCATTTTCTAAAATCTGTAGATAGATTTTTATTTCTTTCTTCTGTGTTGTTGATTGGTCCTTTTTTTTTTTCCTCCCCTAGCAAAAAAAATAGCAGGGTATTTTTAACTTTTCATGCAGTTCTCCCTCCCATTTTTTTGAGCTCATTCTCTTGTGCAGGACACAGCAGAGTATTTCACTGCTACATAAAGTGCACACAGTCACTTTCTTGTATGAATTGTCTTTGACAACTACCCAGTCAGCCAAGATCAGCTTCTGGTTCTGTTCTGAAACCCAGACATAGGAATGTCCATTATGCATTTAATTTTTTGCCTCAAGTTCTTTCTCATAACACAATAAAAACTCACCCGTGTAATAAATACAAAGCCTTGCCTCAGAAATCTATATTAAAATATGTTATTCTATTGAAAAAATTTGCTAAATAGTAAATGAAATCCTGGAGAAAGTGATAAACATTAAATGGATTTTTCCTGGAACAATGGCCCAGTAAAGGAGTAATTTTGGGACGCAATTCATGAAAGGGCAAGAATATTGTAATGAATCAGCAACATACGGACTCAAAACAAACTGGAAAGACCATCCGAGCTTCAAAGAGCTTAAAGAATATAAGAAGTAACAATCAATTGAATCAAGTGAGACAGTCAATTGGAAGAGCACAAGAAAATTAAAGATAGTGAACTTGGTACAGCAAAAGTATAACATTTTCATGTTATAGAATCATAGAATAGTTTGGGTTGGAAGAGGCCTTTGAAGGTCTTCTAGTCCAAACCCCCCTGCACTGAGCAGGGACATCATCAGCTACATCAAGTTGCTCAGAGCCCTATCCAACCTGACCTTGAATGTTTCCAGGGATGTGGCATCTACCACCTCTCTGGGCAACCTCTTCCAGCATTCCAGCACCCTCACCTATTCCCATACCTTCATTGTAAAAATGTCTTCCTCATCTCTAATCGGAAACTACCCTCTTTTAGTTTAAAACTATTATCCTTTGTTCTATTGCAACCGGCCCTACTAAAAATCTGTCCCCACCTTTCTTACAAACCCCTTGTGCATTAAATATGTCTTTAAAAAGAAGGATTTTTAAGATGGATTTAAAGTACAATAAAGCCAGATGTTTATTCCAATAACAAAAATATGTAATAGAAAATTATTCTGTAGAAGGAGAAGTCAAAGTTTTCCTTTTAAATAAATCAATAGAGAGGTACTTGGGGAGTCCTGAGACTGAAAACAAGTAGTATGTTTGATATAATGAAGATACAACAAGTAGAGAAATGGGCAAAGGGGAAGCTGGAATGAAATTCCTTAAGTGGCATTCTGAAGGCAGACAGTTGAAAATTATTCTCTTCCTATACCTGTGAAAGGTGTTGCAAGAGATGGCAAGCTGCCATTCTATCCAAAGCTAAAGCTGAAAACAGTATAGAGAAAATGTGTACATGTTTAACATAACCTTGATTTGTGGATGATGAGATTTGTCAAAATCTGATGATGTCAAAGTAAGCACTGAAGCGTGAGGTGAGGTGAGGGAGAGCAAATGGGTTGGGAGAAAGAAGCAAGGCTAAAGTGCTACTTATTTATGTTAGAGAGACAAGCAGAGAATTCAAGGTATTATTTAGGAATATGGAATTAAAATAGTACATTGCCTGCAAAATGTTCAGAGTTAAATCTGCATCCATGATTTAAATTAAGCTAAGAATGTATGGAGAATGAAGAGTTGTGACTGAACTCTCGGAAAGAGGAATTTGAAGATGAAAAAGTGCTTTAAAAGACACATGAAGTAATGAGGAACTAAAAACCTAGGAGGAGTTAGGGGAAAGGGCACAGGCTTGGAAGTCAATGTAATACAGAGAATATCTCATAGAGAGAAATATGTTTAGCTGTCAAAGATGGTTGATGGGGAGAATAAGCAGAGTGATAGACTACAATTCTTGAAATCTGGTGAGGCAATGACCATTTGAAAATCTGGTACAAGAGTTTAAGCTGTAAGCAAGATATGAAAACTGAGAAAGGTATGAGTGCAGCTGGAAAGGAGGTGTGAAAGCCACACGATCAGGAGGATACATGGAGGAGAGGTGATGTGATGTCCCTGCTCCTGTACCCATCTTCCAGAGCAGCAACTGTCAGAATCTGGATGGCCCAGGGGCATGGGAAACACCCCAGAACTTGTTCTACAGCTGCTTTAAGCACCTCTTTTTCTCACACCGCTGACAAACATGTTCACAGCTGAGAGCACAGAAGAGATGATACCCACTGCTGGCTGCCAGGCAGTGAGAAGCGCAAATTGTCAAACTGCTGAACTTTACAGAGGGTGATCTAGACTTTGACAGAGATCTCCTCTCCAAAGCTTTCTAAAAAAGTGCAGAGGTAGTGTGTTTTGAGAGAAAAGTCAAAGGGAAAAGCAGACAGACAAGGATTTGGAGGAGGAGATTACAGCCAAGTCAAGAGCAGATAATAGGTATCTGCTTATTGTGATGTATTTCCAGTGCACTGCTCAGAGCTCCTGGGGTTTCAGCTCTGTCATTTGCAGAGCACTTTGCCATCTGCACAGCAAATGGTGTGAAAAGGTGTTTAATTCAAAGTGGCAATCATAGAGTACAGTGAGTAAACGATGGACTCAGCAAGAACGAATAGCCAGTTAAAATCATAATTTTTTTATACCTCCAAAAAGTTTTAAGGAAGTTGATTAATGTTAAAACCTCTCTGAAATTTTGCTTGATGCTGACCTCTATAAATCATTTGGAATCTCTCTCAAAAAAGTTTCATCATCTGATAATACCAGTGTTGAGAGGTTTCCCTTGACTTTTATCGTTTTATATCCCCGAAAATAAGAAAGTAAATGGAATTGTAACTCTTTTCATCCACATGTAACCCTGTATACAGCTAGTTTATTTATTTTGCCATTTAGTGTTGAAAGCTAAAGGATTAAATTCTGCCCACAAGATGTAGAAAATAAATACAGCTTGTATTTGCCTATACAGCACACTTAGATACTGGGGTATCACAGGCACCACTGAGTGTAACATGCTGTACTGCCACAGATCCCTGAATGGTATTATTCAGGATTAAACCTGACATTAAAAAAAAAAAAACAAAACATATTTGTTATTTAGGAAGTAAAATCTGAAAATATTCTCCAGTCCCTTGAATAAAATTAAGCTATGTAACTTTACGTATTTATGGGTTGATATTTAATGTGCTTTAGGTACCGCAATGAAAAATTTAACGATGCATTAATATGTCTATTTTTCTTCATATTTGTCACATTCTTTTTCATTATCTTTCCTCTGCAGTATATCTTCAGTTTTTGACATCATTCTACTATTTTAAAACAATTATTCTCAGGACAAGTAAACTTATTGCTAACAAGCACATTATTTACACACCTAGCCTGAATTATTTAATACCTTGATTCTTAGGAATTACTATTTGTATTGTAATAAGCTGTATTGTGTTAATTAGAATTCCCCGGTAGCTTGTTGCTAAATCTCTTTATAGAGATTTACCACTGAAATACTTCTTTTAAACATAACTTTTTTTTTGCAAAAGAACCCACAAACTCACACTAGTGACAGAAAACTACACATTTTATCATCTTTAAAGAATAGGCCCAGTCAGCAACTAAACCCCACGCAGCCACTCACTCACTTCTCCCCTTGTGGGTTGGGACTGAGAATTGAAAGGATAAAAGTGAGAGAACTCATGGGTTGAGATAAAGACAGTTTAATAGGGAGAGCAAAAGCTACACACACAAGCAAAACAAAACAAGGCATTCATTCATCTCTTCCCATGGGCAGTCAGGTGCTCAGCCACCTCCAGGAAAGCTGGGCTCCATCATGCCTAACAGCGACTTAGGAAGACAAACACCATGACACTGAACACCCCCTTCCTCCTTCTTTCTCAGCTTTATATGCTGAACATGACATCATGAATATCCCTTTGGTGTCAGCTGTCCCAGCTGTGTCTTCTCCCAAATCCTTGTGTACAGCCAGTCCCCTCACTGATGGGGCGGTGTGATGAGCACAAAAGGTCTCAGCTCTGCGCAAGCCCTTCTCAGCAATAACTGAAACATCTTTACATTACTAACACCCTTTCCAACACTGATCCAAAACATAGCCCCGTGCTAGGTACTATGAAGAAAATTAACCCAACCAAAACCAGCACAAGGCCTTTATTAGATGCCTAAACATACATTTAGGAACTTTAATTCAGACTATTACTCTTTAAAATCTGGGATTCCTGGCCACCAGCACATTAGCGTTTTTTTTACAAGACTCAAATGCCTGATGTTGTGTTAGATGGGACTATGCAGGACATAGTGCATATTGCATACAATTCAGGAATCCTCACATATTTTTTTCATTTTATAGAAAAAATGTGATAGGATAAATTTTGACAATGAGTAAAAATTGTACATAGTCTTAAGAATAATTTTTCCCTGTTTTCATATGGAGCCATAGGCTGACCTTGAAGGTAATATTATCAGGCCAAGAAACGTATCACAGTGCAAAATTTTCTTTGGGAGTACTACTGCCAAGTTCCTGAAGACTTTTCACTTCATACTTATTGTTGTCGCCTACCCATGGTCTCAACAGAAAGCTAATACTTTTGTTTCTTACATTGCATGCCAACTCCATTAGTGACTCCACTAATCTATCTCAAAATGTATAGGGACTGAATCACTGTTTGAAACAGCACCATTTATACATTTTTATTCTATGCCACATGCAGTGGAGTGTGTTGTTCCAAGTAACTTGGGCACCTTGAATCTAGAGCACAATGACTTCTGCAGGAAGAGGACCGTACCTGACACTAAGCTGAGTTAACCAATCACATATTACCCTTGCATTATTTTTAAGGGGAAATAAGAAACACTCATTACCCTGATTTTGGTCCCTGACAATAAATATTTATAAATCTGAGACTAGGTCACCTGATGATCTCTATACATTAAAAAAGTGCTTGAGGCACACTTCAGACTTGTACAGAACAACTTATGTTTTGCCCAACGTATTCACTTGATCTTACAGGGGCATTTGAATGTATGAGACCATTTGCTGTTTCCTGCTGAGATTGCCTTGTAAATCATACACTTTGCTTTGAGAGGTTTATAGGCCATTTGTGGGTGGAAGTGAGGAATCAATAAATAGTGTAGCTACGTATCTGACGTACGGTAGGGCAAATTGACTGAAAGTCTTAGACTGATGTAAAGAGATAAAAAGTACATGAATATACTGTTGGTAGGTCTTGAAAATAGACTAGATTATAAAGCTAACAGTATTGGCAAACAAGAAAATGGCAATTAATTTAGCCAATTGTAGCATTCCTATTTCTGCTAGCAGTTAGCCCAAATGAAAAGACGAACTGAACTGTGGAAAAATTCCAGACCACAGCCTCAGCCTAGCCATCTAGGTTCACAAATCCAAATTAGAAGTGTGACTCCAGCTACTCTGAGCTTTACTCCTTTCATTTGTTCATCCTGAAACCTGAGTCTGGGCCTAAAATACTTCAATAAATTTCACTATTATTTTCACTTATTTCTGTGTTGGGCTCCATTTTAAGAATGATACTTCTGGCTTTTGTTACCCACTTGAACTTCTAGAGGAAGTTAAAGGTTTCAAATCTTCTACAAATCACATAGTCTTTGGGGAAACATATACTGAGAGAGAATTCCTCGATATTCTTGAAAGCCTGTTGGTCAGTGAAAGAGGTTTTGCTTGGATACGGCTTAGCTGGACTTCTAAGTATATGTGAAAATATTTTCTGTGTTCAAACATTTATTCCCCATCAAATGGTGTTCCACATCATTCCTCCAATGTAAAACACATGCAGAACAGTGTATCTTGAGGCTCACTGTGAGTCTGAGTCACCCAGTGCAGCAACTACTGTTACACTGGTCATTTTGTCCATTCTGTTAGACTTATTTTTAGACTAAAAAAACCTTTTTAGTTCTTTTATGGACCTTTTGGTTTCATTTATTTTCTTTTGAGGGGTTCTTTGTTTGGGCTTCAGATATTTTAAATATGAACTAGACAGACTTGTGTGTGCTGGACTTATTTTTTGTTTCCTTGTTGTTGTTAACCTCATCTAACACGCATTTGATCAGCTTTCAAATGGAGGGTAACACCTGCTCTGTGCCTTCAGGATTTGAGAAATCAGAGGGGATTTCTACCAGGATCTTGAAAATAAACAATATGGATGAAGGTGCTCAGAGCTAAAGCAGGAATTGATGTATGCTCTGAGCTACTTTTAGAGATCTCAGACACCTTTTATGCTATGCAAATATCTCAGCCTGGTCATGAAAATAGAACAATAAATCTATACTTCTACATGATCAGGGCCTAACCTACGCTGCAGTTTAATATATCTTTTTCAAGCAGTTCACAGTTATTTGCCTCACCTTTATCTTTATTTTTGACTATTTTATGGTATAATCTAAGCCATATGTCATATGTTATTGCTGCTGTTCACTGATTACAGTCTTTGTAAACAATAACAATGTAAAGGAGATTTCTAGTTAGTCACATAAACTCTTCCCTCCTGCAATCTTCTAAATAGCAGATATTGGCAGCATTTTTGAGAGTTTTGCTTCTGATATACGATCTTCAGAACTAACCATGACAGCTTAGGCAATTATTTGCCTAAAAGAAGTTTACAAGGATCAAATTAATATTTACTATTATCTAAATTGAAAATACAGGGAAAAAGAAAAAATAATAATCTGATTAATAATTTTGGTCATTTACATATCTGATGTCTAACATCTGCAACTTGCAAGTATGCATTTTCCCAATAATAGCACTAAAGAACATTTTCAATAAGCTAGTATAGAGTTAGCTAAATAGAGATGTCTACTGTGCTGAGTAAATTGGAATACTCTTTCTCCCCTCTTTAAAATATTCTATATTTTTTGCACTGTATGGACTCAAGAATGTCTTTAAAGACTGAGACAATCTTGTACAAGTAAAATAAATATAAACTCACTGTTCAGCTTATCAAGTAGTAATATGTATCACATCTTTTCAGAATTACCTTTTCTATGACAAGTATTATTACTCTAGACTTTTTTTTTTTCTTTTTTTTTTTGGTGGAGGGTGGTTCTCTAGCCTTCACTCTTGGTTCCATTACTGTGACCCATCCGTCAGTCAAACAATCCAGGAAACTAAAATTAAAACAAGTTTCTGTATTACTGCCTGTGTTACTGCCTTTTTTGTCCCTTTCATGTTAGAGAATTTTCTTTCATTTTTTGACATTTTTATATTTATGACTGACATGTACACTATCATGCTTAATCTTACTGTTATCTTCTGTTCTGCAAAAATGTTGCCATTTTGCACACATCTTTTCTGAGCCTACTTCTAATAATATGATAGTTAGGTCAAGCCTCATGGGATATGCCCCTAGGCTCTCTCATTCTCTTAACCAAAATTTGCCTAAATGTTCTGAATTAAGCTGAAATGAAATTTAAGGAGGAACAGATTACATTTTGTAGTGTTGATGTTTATGTCTAGTAAAACAGGCAATGAACCAGTACTACATTTTTCAAACTATACTAAAAGTAGAATTAACCCTTCTATTCAAAAGATGAAAAGTTGCTAAGTGTAACTTAGGGGAATTAATAAAGGTTTTTCAGTCAAGAGATGAAAATACTTTTGTGCAAAAGGAACCGAAAGTCCCTTTGCTCTACTCTTGCCCCAAGAAAACACGTTGTGCAGGTGTATATTTAGAACCAAGGACGGATGTCATATGGTGGGTCCCTCAGGCTGCCTGACAGCCAGCAAACTGTTAAAGAAGGGGTAACAGCTGCTTCCAGTAAAACTGCAATGAAGATGGAAATGGATTAAGCCCAAATTTGCTGCCCAGATCTCAAAGGAACAAGTCTGGAAAAAAGGCATCCTGTGCCTGAGGAAATGGCTTAATACCATGAAATAAGAGAGCTCCAATAATGTATCAAAGACAAATTGCAAGATAGCTGAGAGACACTTGAGGCTGGAACTGCCCAAACTTCTCAAACTTTATGCAGTAGGTCATTCTGAGAAGTGTTATACCAGAGAGTTAGCTGCCTGGAAACAAGGGTACATCAACAAAAACGCCAACATACCACAGACAGAACTTTGCAATAAGCACAGGAAATCACACAGTAATAATATCAGTCTGCTACACAAACTACCTAGCTACATTTAATTTTATGATTAAAATATATAGAGATATATAAAAACAGAGAGGCTCTTGAAAGGCATGAAGATTTTCATGACTTTTTTGGGTGAAACTGAGTTCCTCTTTATACCAGTCTCAAGAAAATGCAGCAGAGACTGTATTTCACTGCTCTTGTAACCCTGCTAATAGTCACATTATCCACATTCCCCAATTACGCTGTGTTTTGGTTTCACTGTTGATACAGAACTTTGTGCTGAAATAAATGCAGAGGTGATCCCTCCCCCTTTTTTTTCTTTTTTTTTTTTCTTTTTTTCTTTTAACATGATTTGTAGCCCCTACTCGTTTAGGAACTACAGTTACGGGGGGATATTATTTTCTTTACATACTGTTTAGGAAGCATATCTGGTAACACCATTATACATGGTTTAATGTATGGGAAGAATGGAAATCATTTGGCTGGAAATACAAATTAGGAAGTTCACAGCATTCAGCTACCTTAAGGCCTAACCATACCTAGGGATCATTTTTTTTCTATTCTTCTTTACTGACTTTAAATTAGGCTCCTTGTCCTGAGATTGACTATGCAGAGTTGGCTGACAGGAAGTTGGTAGAGAGATGGAAATGGACCAAGAAAGCAAGGATAAATACCTAAGCTTGATCCACAAGTTGTGCCACCTAGATTTGTCAGCATATAATGTGAGCAAGTCATACCCCAGTTGAAATTATTCTTCTCTTACAGTAATGCCACCTTTCTAGCAGAAGAGGTTTGCCAGCTTGGAGCATATTTTACATGAAGGTAGTAAAACTATTGAGGGAGAAATTCCTTCTGCTGGTGTACACACTGCCTGCACTGAAGCACTGCTGACATAGTTATGACAATGTAAATCTAGAGAAAAACTGACAGTTTCTCAAGTTAGCCTATATTTATAGCTCAAGGTTAGAGACAGATTGAAAAGGCCATTAACACTTTTATGTAAAATTCACTGTAAATATTCTCTGTAATTTCTTCCTCTAAAATGATGATGAACACTTATAGTAAGGACTGTTTGGTGGAGCTCATGAATGTGCCTTCTTGTAAGACTCTCCACTCTGATTTCAAATTTCTTGTTAGTAAAAGACCCGCTAAAATTCAAAAAATATTTATTTCACTTAGCATTTTTATTTGAGACAAGGTTCAAGACTGCCACCTGCTTACTCTAGCCATTATGTGACCTTAAGTAACAGTAGCAGAAATCACCACTAGTGTCCATCCAATTTAAGAGTTACTTTGAGATGTACCTTTCAAAACAGTTAGCTTTTCTTCCATACTGTAAGCTTCCTCATGCAGGAGATGGAAAAAGTAAAAGGGTTTAAACGTAACAGGGTTTTACTTGGTGTTAGCAACAGAGTTAGTAAGTAGGTAGCCCTGACAGTAACCTGCAAGTTATGAAAACATATGCTGAATAAGTTGTAAAAGGAGCAAAAAAATATTCTAAGGTTGAAATTGTGTTGGACCTTCAAAATGAATCTAAAGTTTTTAAAGATTGATACAACCATATTACATTCCGTTTTCTTTATTTCCTGAGATCAAGAGCAAAAATCTGAAAAAAAAGTGTTGGAAAACTGTGATCTCCTTTTATTTTTTATCTATTCAAAACCAAAAACTATTTAAAAATCTGTTTTGAAAAATGCATAGCTAGATTAAAGAGACTCAGACAAACTTTGACAAAGAAAGCTAAGCTTCAGATGCGGCCTCAGACTACCAGGGCAAAAATTGTTGATAATGGCTAATAATGTGACTTTGAATGTTTGTTTGGACTTACATGATGGTAGCTCCAGGGATTCAAGTCCAGCACTATGTGAGTTCTTTTTCCTGTTATCCAGGTCCTTAGAACCGTGTTGAAAATGTCACCTGTGTCTTTGCACATTTTCAAGCCTAGAAAGCTTTTCCAGTTCTTCAGGAGAGTGAAGAGAGTGATCTTATGAAAATTTTATAGATTAACTATGCAAAAGTGAGCATACCAAAAACCATGTTAAGGAGGGTCTTAACTTAGGAAGTGAGACACTCAGACTTGGTTATTTCCCTATAAGTTTTGTAGCCACCTGGTGATTTATTATTATGGATCAGGCTTGTTCAGCCCTTTGGCTGTCTCTCCAAACTAACTGAGTAATCACCATTGTTAACTGTTCTTTCCCATCCCGGGTGACCCAGGTGACTTTTGCAGTCATTGAAATACCAAATAATGTCTGATCCTTTAGCTGTAAGTAAGGACTGAGAAAGGAACAGATTCCTAAACCAAGTAGTTCTTTCCTAGTCCCAAAAAACATACATGTTTTTAACATATGTCCCTGAAACCTCTTCATGGAGAATTTTGACTATTATGTGTCTTCTGCTGAGGGACAAAATAATATCTTTTGCAAAAAAATCCTCCAAACAGAGATGTACTTGAATCTTTTCAATTCTACTCATTTTGTTTTCTCCAGTCCTTCTTCTCTAACTTCCTATCAAGCTTTATACTCTAGACCAGAAATTAATCAGGTTTCTTTTTACTTTTCTCGAAAGTCCCAAGGGGAACATTCACACAGGATTTATCTTGTTATTTCAGTCTACTCACTCTTTACAAAAGGAAAGAATAAAATAAAAGCCCTGTTTATGCACATTCGTACTACAGAATGTCTACATGAAAAGGGCAAGTTGTATATTTAGACCACTCATGATTTTACAAGAACAAGGCTAAGTAGATTTTTTGAGTAGTTCTAATTGCACTATATTGTACTAAACTGTATTGTCTGTAATCAAATACAGCACAAACTGTTGCTAGCACCTTGCAAGTACCAAACAACAACACCAGTAACTAACAAAACATGCAAGTACAAATTCAGGAGCAATAATTGTAAAGTACAAAAGTGTTAAACGTCATTGCAGCTCAAGTCTTATCAAACACCCATTAAAATTCAGTGCTGTAGAGATGAAATGGCACAGTATCTTTTAAACAGCCTATATCATAGTAAAGAAGAGTACAGAAGTTTTCGCAAAAACTGTCAATTTATGCAATGTGTATACAGCCAGATATATAAAGGGTAATTTTCTCACAATGGATCAGATACATAATATTTCGAAAAGCAGGCTGATGCACTGTATTCTGGTATGTCAACTCTCTTACAGAAAAGAGCTTCATTTTTATATGTAGGAGAACAAATACTTTCGTATGCAAGGTTCAGCTCCAAAGCTCATACTCTCATAGATTTTAGATGCTGTAAGAACAATGCAATGAACCACTCTGACCTTTGGACATTGTTCAGCCTCAAGAGCTATATTTCCTGATTCCTGCACCATAACAAATAACCCGTAGTATTAGAGCATATGTTTGGGGAAGACATCCGACCTCAATTTTAAAGTTCAGGTAGTATTTGCTATCTATTTATCACTGTATTACTGTAGTGCTCAAATAAGCTTCAGTCAACAACTATGATTCTACACTCTCTACCACTTGTCCCTATGTTTCTTTTCCCACAAGAGCAATCCAGGCCAACTTTCCTTCCTCAGAAGAAGACAAACTTCAAAAGCAGAATCTTTCTTTTTCAGATGGAACTGTTCTATATATAGCAATGATTTCTAGCTCCACACTGTGAAACCTAAGCCACTTTGAAATTAATGTACGTGCTGCCATTGGCTTGATAGCCCAGGGGCATAGTCCTGAAAAAGACTTCAGACTCTTATAAGATATGGTCTTTCTCTTGCATCACTGGTGTAGCCCTACTTTGTCCAAGATCATTAGCAAGCTGATTTGGAAAATCACAGTGGTATTGTCAAGGAGAACTACTTTTAATGGTCGCCTGGTTAGACTGGCCCATCTTCTTTATAGATGTACATCTCAGAGGATTCATATAATGCAATGTACTTTCATTTTGGATGTAAATAATTAGGGAAAGTGCCTTATTATGATGAGCTTGAAAATCTTACCCGCTCCTCTAAGACATTACTGTGTATGCCTGTCAGAGATCGATGATGCTACTATTGCCATAATGTCCCAGAAGGGCTGTAATTCAGCAGCGAAGGTTTAATCTCTTAAGTATAGGCCTAATCTCTTAAGTATATACTTAAACACATTCCTATCAATCAATGAATTAAAAGTGGTTTTATGTCCTTTTGACTTTATAACTGCTATAATTCAGTTTTGGATGGTAAAGCAAACACAAAATAGAAATTGGTTCTAGGAAATCTAAATTTCTAATGTCATTTATTATTTCTGTTTCTCCAACCATCTTCAACCTTCCAAAGAATTAGAAAAACTTATAGATTATAGCATCTGTTGGAGAATTTAAATGTTCCACAGTATCAGTTTATTTAATCATTAACTGTCACCATTTTGTAACAATGGCCGCAGGGCCACCCCTGCCGGGTCTCTCCCGCCCTCCGTCCCGCTCCCGCTCTCCCCCCGGGGCTGGCAGGGCTGTTTCTCGCACGGTTCCCCTCGCTCAGCCCCGGCTGCCGGGCAGCGTTTTGCCCTCCCTTGCCCAGGCTTTCCCCGGGGCTCTCGCCCGCCCGCCCGGGGCTGAGGGGCTCAGCCGGGNTGAGGGGCTCAGCCGGGCCCTGCGCTGGGGCCGCTGGAGCCGCGGCGCCCGGCTGGGCCCGGCCGGGGCAGCCCCGACAGATCCAACACCTTGCCACATAAGGAGCATTTTCGTGGATTTCAATGCTTTTGGTTATCTTTCCTCCAGGAGAGATAGTAAAATACTATTCCAGCATTAATTAGATGTAGCTTTGCTAATGCATTCTTCTCTTGATACAGGAGTTTTATGTAGCTAGGATTTTAAAAACACAAATAGCATTTCCCTAAATTTAGTAGTTTATTGAACAAAAAAGGCTAAGGGAAAGAGAAAAAAAAAAAAACAAAAAAACCAAATGAACTAGGAAGATCTCATGTTTACTGTTTGTGATGAAATAAATATTTTCATCAGAATCCTCTGTAAGTGGAATCATGTCTATAAAATGGTAGGTCTTTTATTATTCCTTAGCTTTCAACCTTTGCCTTGCACTGGTGGTCATGCACAGGGAGACCTATCTGTTTGCACTCCAAGCTTCAGTAGATACTGTTTTATTAAAATAAATTGGAGCTGGAAGTGAATTACTAGTTTTGCTATTGGCTTTGTTGAGGACTGTCAAACCTTATCAGTATTTAGAAGATACTTCCCAGCCAGGGAGGAGAACAAGTCCAATATTCATATGCAGGGAGCAGACTTTTTCTGAGCGGGAAATGCACTCATAATCCTGTTTTCTCTCTAACAGACAGGCATTAAAATTGAATTAAGAAGACCTCAGCTCTGCTTTCATTTAAGATACCAACACTCTTTGGAGAAGATTCTGTACTTCTGTTTTTCTGTCTTCCCTTCACCATGGCCATTTGGATGGTGACTTTTTCTTACCCTGTACTTGTACAGTTCTAACTGACTTTTAGCTGCTACTGTAATAATAAATAGAAAGAACAAACAAAATGTTTAGATAAATATGGATTTTCAAATTTCTAGACTAGCATTATATTTTGGATAATACTTCAGGATGAAGTTTCATGAGAGATTAAGTCTAAATGTCAGCACACCCTTTGCTCTGGCACATTTGCTTATCTTGGCTCTCTGATGTGTCAGTTCGCTTGCAAACTCAGCAGAAAACTAACTCAAAAAAGAAATAGAATAGATTCCTGCAAGCTCAGTAAGTTGAATTGATTCATTGGTAGGCCAAATGAATGCTGGAGCTGCTACAAAAGAAGTGGAAGGAAGAGTGGAACTGTTTCAGCCCAATTTAAATCTGTTTGTATTGCTCTAGAATTATTTCCAATTGCACAAGAAAAGTAAACAGTTTAGAATGCTTAACAGAAAATGCATGTCAGCCATGGTGAAGTTTTTGTAACATTTTTTTTATTTAGAAATATTCAATAAGTAATATTTTAATTGAATGTAGACTTCAGGTTAGTGAAGAATAAGCTGATTCATTATGTGCTAGTTTTTTCGAGGAAAATATAATTTTTTGCATAGTTCTCCCATACCTCTAGTTTCTGATCACAAATAGAGTTGGTTACAACCTGTTTCTCTCTCTAGCCTGTAAAAAACAAACAAACAAACCAACCCCAAAAAACCCAAACAAACAAACAACAATGACCCCCCCCATAAAAACCAAAACAAACGGAAAATTATTTATTGCTATCACTAAATTTTAGTGGCTATCTACTACTATAAACATAACAAAGCAGCAAAAAGACTAAGAAAAAGGTGGGTTCATTATTCAGTAGGGTTGGGAACCTGTTGATACAGGACATGGGAAAGGCCAAGATACTCTATACCTTTTTGATTTTCTGTTTTTAAAAACTGATAGAGTCTGCTCTACTGTGACCCAGTCACTTGTACTGCTCGCAGTCTATGCAAGTGAAACAGTAACTACAGTAGAGAGAGATACATCAGGAAGCACCTGAGTCATCTAGGAATGCAGAAATTAATGGGATGAGGAGGGATGCAACCAGAGGTACTGAGGGAACTGACTGATGTTGCTGCAAGTTCTTTATCATAACGGAAAGGTCATACCAATCAGGGAACTTGTTGGTGTTTGGAAAAAGGCAAACATCACAGTCATCTTCAAGAAAAGCAAGAGGGAGGAACTAGGGAACTGCAAAGTAGTCAGCTTCACCTTGGTCCTTGAGGATGTTATGGAGCAAATTCAACAGAAGCCATTTACAAATCCGCAAATGACATGACAGTGACCAGGAACAGCTCTCGGGAATTTACCAAGGGCAAATAATCTGTTGTTAAATGGTGACGAGAAGGCCAACTCTGTGGACAAGGAAGCAGATGTTGTTTTCCTTGACTTCAGCAAGGCCCCTGACCCCATCTGCCATGGTGTCATAATAGGCAAATCATTGAGATAGGTACAGGATAAGAACACTACAAAGTGAATGGAAATTTGGAAGGACCTCCGGCAGCTGATTGCTTTGTGATATTCCTTAGGGACTGACCCTTGCATCAAAACTGTTGAATAACTTTATTAATGACATGGAATATGAAATTAAATGGAATCTGCCCTTAGAAATCTCACAGTAAATACTAAATTGTGACTCTGTCATTATGCTGGAGGGCAGGGCTGCCACTCTGATCTAGACAGGCTTGAAAAGATGGGCTGATGGGACTTCATGGGAATGAACAGGGCAAACACAATTTCATACAGTAGGGTGGAATAATCCCCCACAACAGTACAAGATGGGGATTGACTGATTAGGAAACATCTTTGCAGAAGAGAACTGAAGAGGCGTGGTGAATAACAAATTGAAGAGGAGACAGCAATATACCTTGCAGAAAATAAGGCTCACTGCATCCTGGGCTGCATGAGCAGGATGGCAGCAAAAAAGCCATGGGGAGGTGAACCTTTCCCTCAACTCAGCATTTGTACAACTGCATCTGGAATATCATGACTCTGCTTTGAGCAGGGTTTTGTAATAAATGACCTCAGAGAGTCTCCTCTAGCCTTTAGCATTCTGTGATTCTAAAAACATAATTTCATACACATAATACCTGGTCATTAAGACCAATGATATGCACCACTATATTTGCTGTTCCTATATGATGTGGCCTTTCTGGATGCTCAAAGATTTGGAGAATTTGATTCACAGTTAATATAAGTACTACAATCTAGATAGTAAAAAAACAGTGCAGAAGTGCAATGGTATTGATATTATTGATCATATCTTTCTAGTGTGAATATTCATGTAGCACTAACAAGATTCACCCAATTCTGTCCTAGGTGGTTACATTTAAAATATGGAAAGGATTCTGTTAACACTCTATCCCTTCTGGTTGTTTGCAATCCTCCTAAACCCCTGGAACGAAAACTTGAGAACATCACATACTCTTGTCCTCTTTAAATTTGAGCGAGTGAAGAATTTTTTCTTTGTCCTTCCATAAATAAGGTATCCTTGCCTATTTTTTAAGTCCAGTGACAGTTTTCCAAGTATTATTAATCTATTATTAATTTATAGCTTGAACTGTTGTACTATTGGAGAAATCTCTTTTTTTGAAACACTGAATGCAAAATTAAGAGTTAAACTTCTCTCATTAATGTACTGAAGAGTTATAATTGATACCTTTCTGTACAGCTTTTTGAGATGCCACAAACCTCTTGTTAATCAAGTGACTTTTTGTGATTAAGAATGTATTTTTACACACTCCATAAAACATGATTTTTGTATAAAATTCTAGATATCAAAAGCATAAAGAGAAATTATTATTATTATTATATTTTTTCTTTAGATAAAACGTATAACTGAAAGTTTGACACAGTTTCCACAATAGAAGTGCATTGCATAAAGATTTAGTACTGAAAGGAACCTGCTCGTTCTTCACTGAATAGAACGGTGGAGTATACAGCACATATAAAAATGAAAAATCTCATTTTTGTTGCAAAAAAATGAATCTACAGAGAATTATTAAAAAGTGGAGCCACAGCATAATGACATAAAAATTTCCGTGCTGACTTTTCTGAGACAAGATGTATGTTACAATTGTGCTACATTAATAAAAGATTAGCTAAATATGCCAATTATCTCTTCAGTGTAAAATTTCCCCCTCATTCAGTATGACTAGGAAGTTGGGAACTATTTTAACAATTTGTTCCATTTTAATCATCACAAGATAAAAATTTACATTAAAAAAAAACCTCTGAGTTTCATTAAAAATAGAACATTTCTTTTTTTTTAAATTCCACCTCTTTTTTTTTAAATCAGATGATATCAGAATAATTATTAACAGTTCTCGCCAAATTCTGTTATAAGCAACTCTACTATTTTCACTGAAACTGCTGGTAAGGGGCTTGATCCAAGGTCCTCAGAAAGAGAAAGGGGTTTTTTTCCTTCTGATTTTAATAGGGACTAGAATAATTTGATAATTCTGGTTTTGTGATCATATATATAAAGTACTCAGCAAAAATAGACTGGGTTTTTTGTTTTTCTTTTAATCAAGAGAGTATATTCCAAATGGAAATGATCAAGGCTTTTTAAAATTTATTTAGTTAAATGCATTTACTTTTGCTCTGTTAACAATGACACCAAGAACAGTTCATATTTCTAGTCTGTTCTAATCTAGCTGGTATAAACTATTGATTCAAGTGAGGGAGGACAGTGACAATCCCAGCCTGATGAGACTTGTCTTGATTTAAGGGCACATTTCTGGATCAAATCCCAGGGTAAGAATGTCAAATGCTTCTACAGAGGCTTAAAAACAGCTACAATCAAATCTACTTGAAAGGTTTGAAGAAGGTTTGAGAAGAAAGAAAAAGCATAGAGATCCTATTAAACATAGCAATGCTTTTCTGTGTACATTTTTAGTAAGAATGTGGTTCAATATTGTTAAATTAACAGAAGTTATCCCTGTTGTAAACATCTGGTATATAAATGTACATTTGAGATTTTAAAATGTGACAGTTTATATTTCTATAATTTATTGCTGAGCTTTTCATTGTCATTTTAATGCTGGGGAATAACATTCTAACAGAATTGTTAAAATCTCAAAAAAAAACCCCAACTTTATTTTCAATATAACTGAAAGCCAAGACCAAGGCTTTTAGTGCATTGGGAGCAGCCATTTCCTATTAATTTCTGCTTATCCACATTATATGCATTGCATATTCAGAACTGTACATAAGGGATTTCAATACCCTGTTTCAATTAATTTCTAATGATAATTGAGAATCAAAACCCTTTGTATGGCTTTGATAACCCAACAGAAATATTTTAAGGACTCCTATAAATGTTTGGGGAAGAACTCTACTTCAAGTATGTGAGCTGACATTAAGAGAGATACTTATGCTCTTTAAGTTAAACATATAACCACCTTTTTCACCATTTGCATCTAATTTGGGGTTTAATTCAGAATGAAGTAGGAGTCTTCCAAAAGTTTCAGTGGAAGTCAGTGGTCAACTGGAAAAAATCGATATTTTCTGTCTTGATGGATAAGATTTTCACACTCTCTATTCCCTGGTCTGATTCACCCTCCATTCTGAGGAAACAGTGTAAAACCAAAAGAGGGACAGACCAGTACCATCCACCTTTTATTCCCTTCTCTCATCCCCAGCTCAACCAGTAGCATTCCTTGTATTCTCAAAGTTAAGTTTCGTACAACAGTAACAGGAGAGGAAAGCAACTAAGAGTAAGAAATAATTAATTTATGGTCAGAAAAAAAAAAAGTGTTATTGCAGCAAAAATGATGCAGGGAGGTTGTTCCAAACTGTAGTTCTATAGCACAAAGGAGCTAATAATTATATGGCTGCACACAGGGACCGTGCCAAGAGGACAGAGTAAGATATTACAGGAGTGATGAGAGAAGATAACTAAACTTTCCTGCATGTTTTTACTGATCTTAGGAAAAAACATTATTTTCTGGATGTTCATACTTAGCGTGCTTTGGAAAATGTTATTGTATTCAACAGATGACTGAGAAGGAGGGAATTTTCAGTTCCCAGGCAGTATGCTGAAAAGAATTAGTGCTTAGGATATCGTATGCTAGTGCATTTGCCGCCTTTTGTTTCCATAATGAAACTGATGGTCTGAGGTGCTGCGCAGGAAAAGCTCTGAAATTAAAAAAAGTATGGCGCATTAAAGAGTAAAAAGTTTTAAAACCCATTATGCCTTGGTGCCACATTATTAGTATACGTAGAAATTTTAAATTACATTCCATATGTTATAAGCTCTTTGACTTAGCTAATTTTTCCAAAAAAACCTTCCTATAGTAGAATTTCTTTTTCCAAATTCCTTCTCATCAAGATTTTTACTGTCCAAACACACACACAAAGAAGCAGAGAGACACATATTCCTTTCTGTAATGGGAGGAGTTTCTTCCTATCTGAGGAACAGCTGGAAATCTTCTGTAGGACTAAGGTAGGATTACAGTTCCATTTTAATGTTTATACTCACAGATAAAAGCCATCGCCCATGCAGCAGGGGAGATAAGATGGCTGACAGCACTAAGCTGCCTTCACTAAGCAAAGCTGATGGCTGCCTTTTTGGCAGCCTGGGGCAGTATGCATGATTAAAGAGAGAAACTTAAGCTAAACCAGACACTTTAAAAAGCAATACACTTTGGAATAATGTTAACTCTACTTAGCACCTAGGATTTCACTGTATATATCTTAATAGTCTTAAGCAGCTCCCTTTGTAAGCAATTCATCCAGGAGTTAATGTGTCAAGTTTAATACGCATCAAGAAACGCTCATTTGTAACTAAAAGGTTCATAATGCAGAGGAGCTTTTCATCTTGGACATGTAATCACCAGCCTCCAAGCAGAACACACCAGAATATATACCCTGTGCTTGAACTCTAGAACTGCCACAAGAAAAGGCTGGCACAAATTTTCTTGCTGTTACTTCCCTTCTCAGGCTCCTAGATTCTAAAGAAATCCATATACGTTGGACAGATGCTGAAAATGCGCAGAAAATCAAAAGCTTTTCTCACAAGAAATTATATATGTGAAATTATATCTTGGCTAGCTTAGTTGTCAGGAAACAGCTGGTGAGACAGGAATGTTTTTCCTTTTTTCTGTCTTTGCCTGTAATAAGCCTCATCCCATGCTGAATTTATCAGGAATATTTGCTTAGTAAAGGTCACTGAAAGATAAAGAACCAATTAAGAGTGACCGGGAATGCTTTGACTTTCAGATGGATTGACTTCCACCAGCTGTGACCCACTGTGGTCCCTTCCAACCCTACTTATTCTGTGATTCTGTGATTCTCCTTGAAATGCCTTAATGTGTCATACTCTCATACAACTTTCTAGATGGAGTTTAGCAGATAATGTAGTCTATGCTTTATAAAACTGCAAGACTTTAAGGAAAATTTTAGTAGACAAGTTGTCAGGCAACCAACCAGGTAAGGAAGGCTGAAGAACAAAATTAATGAAGTCCTAGAAGTGGGAATATTCCGATCTTCTTCATTTATCCTGAAACTACCTTGAGAATTACTTTAACTTCATGTTTGTTCAAATATGATATAGTCTTGACAATTTTTGCCAAAGATGAGAAAGTCTGCATTTTATCTTTTTATCTTTAATTATATTAAAGAATAATGACATCCTGCCTTTGGTAGTTTGTCTTCTCAAGAACATCCAATCTTTCTTTCTTCTAGAAAGATCCATGGTTTTTCAGGTTCATCTGGTTAACTAAATTAAAAAGTTGTAATGAGAATATGTGAGCTTTTTATATATGAGGTTTACTGTCATAAAGTCTCTGCAGAAGGTTTATTATCTTTTTGCAAACAAATTTATATTAGTCAAAAACTCCTTAACGATATTCTAAAGAAATTTAATTGGTTAATATTCTTTATAAAATCAAATTCTTCTTTCTGTCTTTTTTAGTGTAATGTCATCCCATCCACCCCCAGAGAATGAATATTCATCTAAGAAAAAGTTTTTTCAATGAAGATACTGATGTAAATGAAGAATCAATTGGTGTGTGGGTATTTGGCTGAGAAAGGGCAAAAGCTTTATCTTGTGCCAATTTGGATCTTCACACATTTAGGTTTAAATCTTTAATCAGATTGGTTCATTTAACATGCAACAGCCACAACAACAGAGCAGAAGGCCCTTAAATAGTCATTTTTTAAGCAATTGGAACAGTGTCCTTTCTTGGGGGAAAGTGGCAAAAGAGTGGTTTGAATAGGTGTTTAATATTTTTGCACTAAACAGTCATGTATTATTCCCTGTAATTCTTTATGAAATATTTGTAATGGTTTTAGTTGTAGAAATACTATTTTTCTTCTTCTTGGACCACTGTGGGTGATAGGGATAAATTTTTGCCCAGATAATCCTAATTCCATAGAATTATCTAAACAAGAAAATATAAGTTTCCTTTTGATTTTTGAAAAAGCCAGTAGGATTTCACTATTCATTGGTATTAAGACAACAGCCAACTAATTCCACATAGCAATAAGGAGGTTCTCTTCCAGGGAATGTAAAATCTAAAGGAGCAATGGTGTCCCGTTAACATCAAGTATTAGAATCAGTTGAGCCTTTATATTTGAGAAAAAAAAAACCCAAGAATGTAATTCTTATATGCCCTTTCTAATCTCACACACTAGATCTGTGACACTGCTAGGAACCATTTTTAGATTCTTAGCACACTACTTTAGTACACTACTATCTTCTGACAGAATTCTGCCAGAGAACTGAGAAAATAGCAAAATTATCTGACAGAAATCTTTAAATTGTAGGTATGTCTAGAAACTCTCCCTGCCACTACTAATGGGATACTGCTATTGACTGTGGCAAGGCTAGAATTTAATGCAAAACTTTAAGCATGCCATTTCCCTACAAATCTTGAAAAAATGGTATAATTGATCAAGCATGTGATTTATTCTAATTATGCAAAATAGAATGTTTAAAATAAGAGCTTGATCTTGCAGCCTCCAGGCATATTCAAGTACTATTTTTCTTTACCTCCAGTAATCCTTTTCAAAATTTCTGGTAACTGGAAACTTCTATCAAATTTATTTTCAGACATATATAGGATATATGTATGTTATATATCTGGATTCCCTGGAAAACAGGATGTTGTGTCAAATGGCTAAGGCTCTTGATTCCCCTCTCCAGGAAACTGGAAACCTGAAAAGTAACTCCAGGAAAGGTTATCATGAGAAAGAAAGAAAAAAAAAATTTTGATAGTCAATCCCGGATGAAAAAACATGATAGTATGCAAGTATGGAACTAATTAAGGAATGGTCACCTCTGTTCTAAAGTTAAACAATAGCTGCAGTAGCCAAAGCTACACAAGAGTGAGAATAAAAACAATGGGATGGCAAACAATTCAGAAAACAAAACCATGCCAAAAACATTTTTCTCTATTTTATTTTTGAAAGCTGTTGACATTATGGGAGAGTAAGGGTCAGTAGAAGTAAAGAGGGCCAAAAGAGGTAATTTCCTGTGCTGAAAAATGTAATAACAAAACATGAATAGATGTGAGAAACTAATAAAAGTGAGAGTAACATAATTATTTTATTCAAACAGCATGATAAGCCAAGAGGAGCACCAAGGTAAGTGATAGGTTAGACATAGATATGTGGGTAAATTAAGCACTGTTTTTCCCCCTGGGTACATGCAGACAGACACCCTGAAGCTGAGAGTTCTCCATTCAGGTACAGTGTGAGTTCTGGGATATGGGTCTCAGTTCAGCTATGATACAAAACTATGCTAGGGATCCTCTCAGGGGGAATAGGATGACTTACTTCACCAAAGATCTCTGGGAATCCATGGAATAAAGATAACTATCAACAGTCTGCTTCATGACCAATATGGTAAGACAACTTAAAAATAAAGAATTGATAAGAACTAAATCACTAACAAGCCTGGACAAGCTAACCAGACCTTTTCTAATGGGCTTTGAAACCCAAGCAGTTTCTATGCTAAACTCTGAGCTGCATTAATTTAAAGGGAGATGGATTTTATCACCTTGTTTTTATAATATTGTCTTGCTTCTCTTGAAAGGCTATGAAGGCAATGACGACAGGTTAAGTACCAAGATGTTCCTTGATCTCACTCATTCATATAGTTGACATTTGGATAGTGCCACGGGTGCAAAATTTTGGTGGTTATATATGTTGTCAAGAACAGAACAATACAAAGCAAATGAAAACAATTTACCAGGAACAGAACACATTTGTGACAACATTATCCTACCTTTACTTTTAGATGTTAATATTTTTGGAGTCAGAACTGTGTAGTTCATATCATAGTCATAGCAGATAATCATATCATAACATAGAGCATTTTTCACTTATTTATTCCCTAAGTACTGACTTGAGCCAAAAGAACAGCCAGGTTTTGAGAAAAAAATAATTTTTAAGAGGAATTTTAAAGAATAATTTTAAAAGAAAGAATTAGCTTTCTAGGGAATGAAAATTCTAAAACTATAAATATTGTTGTGTGATCTTTTTCAAAAAAATGAATTCTTCGCCAGTTTTAGGAATGCCTAGGAAAACCATGTCATTTTCTTTCAAACTATAGAATTGAAATGCAAATGCAATTACAAGCAGGTTTGTTTAACTAAAACTTTTTAGAAAAACATTAAGAGGGAAGAGATGTCAGGAAAGTTGGGCATATTCATTCAGCATTGACTGAGGAGGTTGGTGATTTTTTCCGAAGGCCTTACATAAACCTCCGCAATGTCGCAATGTATTATTAGCCTCTCCACATCTCTGCTGCATATCCTTTCCTGCCTTCTTTTATAGTGCAGAAATATAGATTTTGTCCAAGAGAACTGAGATTTTATAATGCCAACTACAGCAAAACAGAAATTCAGAGAAGAAAGGGCAAGGCACCATACAGTAAGTTGTCATTGGAGGCCAATAAATTATGACCATAACTACAGCCAGTATCATTTAAGTACTCTTAGGTTTCTGATGATAAAGCACTAGCTTATTGCAGTGTTGACAACAATCCTATGGCTCCAGCATATAGCTTGTCTGCTTGCTACCCAGCCATCCACAGTGAATTTAATATAATGCAATAAACAATCACACTTGTCAGAAGCAGAAAAGGACTCAGATTTAACCCAACAGAAAAGACTACCAACCAGGCAGAGCAAGGCAGTGAGAAACATTGATGTGAGGTCTTCTGCCTGTGCATCATGCCTCTATTAAACATGTCAATAGCTTCAGCAGAGAGAAGAACAAATGTGATCTAGGTGTGATGACTAACCAAGAGGAGAGCATGCACATAGTGGACATCACTATGACAGAACCCAAAATGTTGTTGCTTTTTGTACCTGAGCTCATAAACACCAATTGAAATGTATAATTAAGCTTTGTGATAGTTTCGCTCCATTGAAGGATGCAACTTGCATTATTATTCTATTACAACAGGCTTTTCTAGTTCAGAGGTATTTGAATGACACATTTTAATTCATACAGTCATGCAACACAATGAATCATACAAAGAAATCAGACAATTCAATAAGATCTCCTGCATAATTCAGATCATAATATGCCACATTCTCTTCGTCATGAAACCCATAGCTTCTGGTTTAATTACTGCATATCTTTCAGAATGGCATCCAGCTAGATCTAAACTGTCCTCAAGCCATATCAGATTTTTGTTGGAAGCATATTCAGATGGTACATTAGGTCTAAAGTTTAATGTATGTTTGTGGTTAGTTATTTTAAAATATCTTCCTGTAATTGTATCCCCATTATACTAAACATGAAAGGTTAGCACAGTATGAGTGGGAAGTTCTAATGTTTGTTTTGATTCACTTTCCTCAAGTCCTTGAGAGACTTTCTGGTAAAAAAGTGAAGCACCTGAAATGCCTGATATCACAATCACAAGAATTAGTGTAATAAGGGCTGAATGACCTAAATTCAGATCTCTAAAAACCATCCCAACTGAGAGCTCAGTCCTTGGTCAGCTGGTGTGTGTTGCAGACATGCGGTAGAAACAAAGAGAAAGGTTTACTTATACATATTTTTCTCAAATTTCAGGAAGTTTTTAAAAAGCATGTAAATGTTGACAGCACTGAATCCTTTCTTTCTAGCTAGCTGTCACTGTATCAATGTATTTGCAGTATGAATAAATATGTAAATGTATGTGTGCATATATATTTATGTATATATCAGCAATGGTAACTGAAACTACCACCTGTAAAATTTCTAGAATAATGACTGTGTTGTGGCCTGCTGTTTGAGACATAAATTACCAATGAAACAACAGCTGATAAAGAGTTTTCTTTCTCAGATTCTTGTAAAAGGTCATCAAGATACAGCCTTTGAGATGGCTCTCAGGCTCATTCCTTGTACCTAATATATTCAGTGATTTCTGCCTGCTGCATTAAACACACTACATCAGCACACAGGCCAGAAGGACTCAGGAAAAAAAAATGTGGTTTTTTTATTTATTAGGATTTACAGCAAAAAGGCTCAAAAATTCAACTTTATTTCCAGTAATTACATCTGGGTTCTGCCACCAAAAAGTGAGTGTTTCATCATTTTAACACGTTAGAAGAAAATAAGAAGACATGATACAAACTACATATACAAAAACTGACCAACCATACTCCAGAAAGGATGTCTGACCTAATAATAGGTGTTATTTAATGAGAGAACTCAGAAGACTGACCACACTAGGAGCTCTGATTCCCTGAAGCGTAAGAGCTTTCCTGCTGGATCAGACTGGCAGTATGCCCAGTCTGGCCTGCTTGGCTTCAGCTTTTTGCTAGTGTTTTTCTTTTATTATTGCACCTACTCTTGCAATATAATATAAATCTAGTAAGTAGGTGAGAAAAAACCATTCAGATAAACTAAACCCTAGCAGAAACAGCAAATCTCTTTTTGTTCCTAATCCTTGAAATAAATTCAAAATTTATACAAGAGGTGATAATTTTCAAACTGAGAACTTCATGATGGGCCATAAAGAGATGTAGGGTTAGGTTGGGATTTTTTCATCACTATTCTCAGGTTAGGTAAAGATTTCTTTTAAGATGAAGACAGTGAAACAATGTCACCAACAAAATCTGTAGCATCTAAAATGAGATATAATGGAAGTTTACCTGTATCATTGTTTGATGGTATTTAGAGCTCTCTTTTTAGCTTGAATATTAGTGAAATAGTTTTTTGGTTAATTTGTGTCAGTTTGAGAAAACTCACTAAATAGAATCACTATTTCTGTCATATTTCTTTGAAGAAAAAAATCATATGAAAAGATTTTATTCTATAAGTGCTCAGAGCAAATTATTTTTGTCTTCCAGGGTTTTGGTGCATATTTAACTATTTATTTATAAATTTAAGCAATAGGAAAGAAAATGAATTTTTCATGCAATCTCTAATTTACTCTCAATTACCTGTTTTATCAATTTCTCTCCAGTTACTGATCTGTCTAGTCATAGTTTTCTCCTTCTGTCCAATTTCTGTTACAAAATGCTATAACATACTTTTTTCCTTGCACACTTTTTCTGCCCTTTGAATTGATAAAATTGCTGGATAACATTTCTTGGCAGTAATCACTAAGCATCAGTTGATATTTTATTACCTTTACTTATAATTACAAATTGTGCCGTGAATGTAGCAATTGAGAAAAGTGTTTTTAAATTCATCCTGTAAACTACATGGTGTTTGTATCACTCCAGAATTTAAAAAATGGGATTTTTTGTCTCTTACAATCTTAATCTCATAGAAAATTTGGATTCTTCAAATTAATTTTTGCCTTGCTGTTTAAGCTGTAAGAGAACTCTTTCTAAAACATGCATTATTTATTAATTTTGAAAGCTGAATGGGCTTCTTTTTTAAAATTAGAACAAGAATTGTGGTCAACAACTAATGTTTGATTAATTAATTTGCATTATTTGGTTTTTTTCCAGAAGCAATTAAAAGTTTGACCATAGCAGTGGTTTTAGGAACTAATAAATGACATAAATCACTTTAAAATAAAAATCTTCTCTCATAAAAGTATTTTGACAATTACTTTTGTGTAGCAATACAGTGAGCAACAAGAACAAATTTTCAGTCATGTTAATTTATTTTGCATGTGCTCTTTTTAGGAAGGTGAGCAAGACACACAGACATTGTTAAAGCTGGGCAAATTCTGTTGAAATCTCAACTGTGGGGGGTCTAGGAGGTGAGACTTTGTTTTTTTTTCCTACACCATTGCAGTTTTCAGTCTTTTCTTAAACTGACTATAAGACCTAATGATATTGATAACTTTACAAATTTTGGATCCACAATAAAATCTATAGTAAATTTGCACCAGAGCTCTTCATTAGCCAAGAAAGATTTGTCCAAGATGACTGTGTTGAGTTTTATTCCCAAGTTTTTGTTGGTTGCATATTTTAAATAATAATAATAATAAAAGAGGTTAATATTCTTTAAAATGTAAAGCACATGGGAAATAAGGAAATTTAATATTGCAACTTAGTTTCATGCTATAGCTTTTATTCTTGATTTGATAACAAAAATACTTTGAATACTTCTAATTTCATTCAGGGTGATAAATTACCTGTGCTTGTGGAAGAATGTAAGTAGTGTGTATGAGGGGGAATATTTCTGACATGTCGTCTGTGCCTTCTTCTATGATTGAAAAGTCTGGACTCTGTCTCCCAAGGCCTGCTTAACTGCTTTCAGAGTTTTGAAATGTTCTCAAAGAAACTATTCAAAGAAATCAGATTTCAGTTCTATTATCTAAAATAGTAATAAAATTATTCTCAGGTGATTAAATTTACATATTGAGATTGCAGATGAAGTTCTACATTACTTCACACCTCATGCCAATTTGTTATGCAGTGTTGCAGTTCTTTCTCAGACTGTTTTATTTCCATGCTTGCCTTAGCAATGGGTGAAATACCTCTGATGGTATCTCACATTTTCCCACAAATATACTGTTGAAACAACATTAGATCAGTGCTGTAGACAAGCTGACATGAACTGCAGGAAGGTCCTATGTGCTGTGATATGCAGCAAGCCAGACAGCTATCTCCTTCTTGAATCTATCAAAAGCTTTAACCAAGTGTAAACTAAGATTTCTTTGTCATTCATCCATCATGGTCATCTCTTTCATTTGCAATACACTCACAAAATATTTTTCTTGTCTGCTGTTAATATCTTAAATAATGATAAACGACTTTCATATACAAGGTGATGATCTTTGCATGCCAATAATGTAATAGCCATGCTTCACCTTTATCTCAGTATTCCCAGGTCTGGTTTCCAACCTCAGAAACAGCAACAGAAGAGGTTACTATGTTTCCCAATGGCTTTTCATTTCAATCCTGAAATGGAAGACAATTTTGACTTCTGACAATCCAGTGCACATGAATTTCTTATGTTAGAGAAAGCTTGCAGTGCAGGAGTGATAACATGAAATCACTCATTTTCCTGTTCATCCAGTGAGCTTCATCCCGCCACAAAACAAAACCAAAATCAATCAAACAAGTAAAAACAAACAAAAAACCCTCCAAAACAAACAAACAAACAAACAAACAAACAAACAAAACCCCCCCACACACAAAAAGATATGATAATTATTTTTTTTCTTGAGTCATTTAGATTTGACATACATTCTGCCTGAAGTGAAATTGAGAGGCTGCGTAATCTTCAGCCAGTCAAAAGAAATCCTTTTGGAAGTAATCCATGTCTCTTTTGAAGTCTAGTTGACTTCATTGATGATAGATCAAATAGCTATAAATGGTGGGGTTTCTGTTTTCTTACTAGATATTGAATTTGCAAGTGAACATTTGGCCTCATTGAATGTATTTTTTTAAATTGTAGTCAGTCTGGAATCTCACGCATTACATTTGATATTAAATCAAACCCCACGAGCTCCCTATGGCTTGAAGTCAATGTGATCTAAGCTAGTAGCAAACATAATCAGGATTGTGTATATTTAAATATTGCCACACTTTTAAATGCAATCAGATGTTTCAGAAAAAAGTTTATGGGCAATCACAGGACAGCAGGTAGGCAGCCACATAAATGAAGCATAATTGGCTGACTAGAGATTATAGTCAATAGCAAAATATTTGATAAGGTGACCTTTTAAATTAACCTGCTTTAAAGATGCAATCTTTCTCAATAGACAGACACAAAGAAGCCTATTAGCAATAGGTAGGTTGAAAAGAAAAGCCATCAATCAGATTTGATGATAAAAAAAAAGGTCAATTTTCAAATAGCCCATTTAACCACTGAAGCCTTTTACTTTAGCAGGAACAATTCCTTAATCAACACCACTTAGGTTCAGTAGTTAAATTCTGTTCAAACAGAATGTAGTCCTTTTGCTTGTTCAACAATAGTTCATACCAAAGGAGGAGATTACAGATCCTTTTTCTAGTGTTCCTTTAATTTGTTTTAGAAAGTTGTTCTAAAAAATGAATTCTGTAGTTTGTGTTTACATGCTAGAAAAGCAATCCAAAATGACTGCACAGCAATATCTGGAGCTGGAATGAAAATAGACATTGCTAAATACCTAGTCAAAGAGTGAGTCACTCTAAACATATGATATTAGCTTTAGAAATCTTCAAAAATATCTCTAAAGGAAGAGCAAAATACTGAGAAAGGACACTATAAAGAGACAACTATACTGTACAGCCTGTGGGAATTTTTTTCACCATTACCTCTGTATGTGACAAGGTTCCATCTGCTGCACAAAAGGATTATTCTCTTGATTTTTGTACACACATTTTCCTTTACTTGCTTGCTGTTAGGATGTAACGCTGTATAAAATATCCTAGAGATCCAATAATATCTACATAGAGACTACAAGAAATTGTTCCTTAATTTCTCTTATTCATTTGTATAAGTCTGAAGGATACAAGACAATCTAATCCTAAAATGTTTGGTAAGATCTTAATTTATCAGACGGAAATAAAATTAAATGTGGGGGATTTTTTTTTTCATGTCAGAAGTCCTCTTCTGATTTTATTTTTAACTGAAGCACAAAGAAGGATGTTAAGGTACAGAGTTGTCTACAGGTGATTAGCACAGGAAAAGCCATCCTTTCCTTTACATTGGCTCTTTGGAAATCTTTGGTTCATAGAACTGTGCCTTTCAAGCACTGGATTTTCTTTAAAAGTATTTAATTGTATATGCAGGTAGAATGGTGACATAGGTATTAACTTCATTTTACCATAACTATAAAATGTATTACTTACTCTTACATAAGGTGGAGTGAGTTTGGTGCACATACAGACTAGCACAACTCCCAGCTTTCACCAGGAAAAGCAGCAGAGAGTCTGGCTAGTCACTCTACTATTGGAATGACAGTTCTGCTTTCCATATTAATCTCATTTTTTTTAAATCTCTGAGACAGAACTTGACAGTTTTAAGACAACAAAGGCGGAAAAAAAGGGGAAAAAAAGAAAAAGAAGAAAAGACAATTTGTCAGTCTTCACATGAAACATTGCTTTTTACTCATTTTTGGCCTCTAAACATGAAAGATCTTGTTGGTGTCCCCAATTAAATGTAAGAGATCAAAAAATCAGTGATATATAACCTGCTGTCTGTCTAGCAGTATTTCAAAAGAGAGATCAACTGAAAATTGTAGAAAAATATGCCATAAGTTACTAGAATGTAGCTCTTTTTTTTTTTCTTTAGCATTTGCTTTTTAAAGAAACAAGAGTGAAATTGCAGGTGATCTTCCCTGACTGTTTTTTACGTAGCTATCAAATGGAGCATTAAATGACATGAGGCAGAAACACCAGGAATCCAAAGTCCAGCAAGTATTTGTGTCAGAAATATCAAATTACTATTTGTCTTCACTGGCATCCACAGCAATATACTAGGTACTCTGTGTGGTCTGTACGGCCTTATTTCAAAAAAGTTTTACTTAGAAGAGTGAAAAATTTTAATCTTCAGACAATATTTTATATAAATAAAAGGAAAAAGTTTCTCTAAGAGTGGGGTTTTTTTAACACTTCCCAAGGCAAGGAAATGTCTTGAATGTTTTTGAGCTTTGTCTTCTTTCTTTGACTGTCCACATAAAAGTAGGTTATCTGTGAAGATAATAATTTTGTTGATTTATGCCTTGCCTGATTATTTTACACCATACAGTCAGAACTGGTAGAATTTAAGTCCTAGAACCATTCTCATTCCTCAGTGAAGGGGAGATACGTCTGTGACTGAAATCAAAGCGTTGTAACACGCACTTTATCAGCCTAGAACTCAGTTTCGACTTTTTGGTGGAACTCTAGATACTGACCTTTAGGTCTTCAGTTTCGCATATCTTCATAGCTTTAGTGCTGCAACTCTACCTCTTTTAGACTCTTGCTGAGATAAACTCAAACATACCACTAATGCAAGATTTAGCTGCAACTTTGCCTATGGGAGGAACATATTACTCAGACTTTGTGTTCTTTACACTCATCAAATGGATGATGTGTGAGTTTGAAAGGCTCTTTGATGCCAGAGCTACTCTGCTATCCCCCTTGTGTAGGCTGCTTTGAGATTTCCAGATGAAAAGTGCTATAAAAGTTCTAAATGGTATTGCTGTTATTATTTATTATATATTAAGCTAGAGTAAACTGCACATTACTTTTTTATGTTTATGCTTGGAAAGGGGAATGTATAGATAACTCATATTTGATAATGTAGGTATTTGGAACATTTGCTCTGTGCCCTACCATCTGTTTCCATTATTAATGCCAAGGGAGAGTTTTACATGGGCAGAAACAGAATAAAGATGGCAAATTCATTTCACTGTTGTATATATTGAATCAGGAATGTTTCTCAGTTCACTTTCTAGTTTTTACTTCATCCAGCTGTAACTGTCTGCTCTTTGTTTTCAGTACCTTTGTGCCAGTTGCTAATGGTGCACGTCACTGGGTGGTGAAAAACTTAATAGTTTCATAAACTTTATTACAATGAGCTGTCTCTATAAACATCTCAAAATCTAAAATTACAAATAATTGCTTCTCATTAGCAATGGCCTATAAACTGTTTATTGGTTCACCAATACTGAATCAGTATAAATAACGTGTGCAGGACCAGAGGAAACAGCCTACATACTATTAAACACATCCTGGACTATGAAAAACAAAATGCATGACGGCAAAAAAACCAAAAATCCAACATGAAGAGCCGCAATTAAATTTCTGGCTTTTAAGCAGAACTCTGAAGGAATTAACAGAGACATTTAGCATAAAGGTTTAAAGTACAATGAAATCCATAGATATACAACAATAGATTTTAGGCAGAGATGCTATTTGCTGATTTCAGCTTTTTTCAGATTGCCTGTTATGGCCATATTTGCCTCTAGTTTTAAATTCAATAACAAATCCTTCAAAGATGATTGTAGAAAATGTTAATGCCTTGAATGAGTCTTCACCTTAATTCTGTTGCCTGGCCACCAAAATGATATTAATTGTAATACTAATTGCTGCAATGTTTGCAGCCTGCTAAATAATTGCAATTATGTACAATTCAAAGGCCAAAATCTTCTAAACTGAAATGTGATCTCAGGTTCCATAAATTGACTGTGGTCACTGTCTAACATGACACACATTACATATGTGAGTGATGTTCAAAGAAAGTCCAACACTTTCAAGAAATAATGTGTTGTAAGATATTTCTCACAAGAAAATCCAAAGCATCATCCACATACAAAAATCTGGCATACATTTTGGTTTCAAAGGCTTAATATTCAGACAGGTACTATATGAAAATGGATCAGAAAGTAATAAACAGTAAAAGCCCTATCTGTAAGCAAAATTCCTTGAGTTAGTCTCTGTGTTGTTTTTTGTTAGGAGAGAGAAAATTTTCTTCCTAATAGATGGTATGGGGCTGTGTTGGGATTTGTGCTGAAACAATAACACAGTGATGTTTTTGTTATTGCTGAACAGGGCTTACACAGGTGAAAGCCTTTTTTGCTCCTCACACTGTCCTGCTGGCATGGAAGTAGGGAATGCATGGGAAGTAGGGAGGAGGCACAGCCGGAACAGGTGACCCCAGATGACCAAAGGGATATTCCAGGCCATGTAGTGTCACACTCTGCTCATAAAACCGGGGAAGAAGAAGGAAGGGGCAGATATTCAGAGCAATGGTGTTTGTCTTCCCAAATCACTGTTTTGTGTGATGGGGCCCTGCCTGTCCATGGGAAGAAGTGAATGAATTCCTTATTTTGCTTTGTTTGTGTGTGTGGCTTTGGCTTTCCCTAATAAACTGTCTTTTTCTCAACCCATGAATCTTCTCACTTTTACTCTTCTGATTCTCTCCCCTGTCCCACCAGGAGAGTGCGAGTGAATGCCTGCATGGAACTTAGTTGTCAGCTGGAGTTAAACTACAGCAGTCTCCAAAATTGAGAAGGAGGCACCTAAATTAAATGATTTTCAAAAGTTCAGAGCCCCCAGAGACCTCCCAGAAGGCAAAAGGAGTAGATTTTTTTAGTTCAGAGTTTTCAGCTTTGTTTTCTTTGATGACTAAAACCAATATTATAGGATTGTTGGTGATTGCAAGCAGAATTGCTCAAGTGTAATTTTAAAATGTCTTATATAATAAGACTATGAAATTATTCCACACATGGATTGTTTAAAACAGCTGCAGTAAGTGCCTGAAATTATTTCATCTAGTACAATGCCATTTTAACTACTTCTTTTAAATTTAGAAAAATATACTCAATTAAGATGCAATTAGAGAAAAATGAAAATGCCAATGTAATTAAAATACATTAAATGTATAAATATGTCCACAATTCCTTCTGATTTATTTGTCTACTTCTATATTCTGAATTGTTTTTTCTAGATAATGTTTTTCACATATATTTTAGGAAGCTTAGCTGATGGAAAACATTTCCCATATGTCAGAACCATTTAATATCTTTCCCAAAATAGTTAAATTAACACTTATTTTAAAATCAAATTAGACATAGCATCAAAAAAGCTGTAATACTAGATCAGAATGTGGAAGTAGCAGTCCTGATAGCTAATGTTCAACTAAACCAAAAACAAACTCAGCATTAATTTCAGTAGGAAGACTCCTAATTCTGCCTCCATAAAACTGAAGAGTATTGAACTGTTTACTTAAGAAACAGGATCGATAAAAGTAGGAATGGAAATTTAGTACAGTGCAAAGAAAACTTAAAAGAGGTGTGCCACCTTCTCTCACAGTACTAGACATTCAGCAAAATTGAAATGCAACAAATATATGACTGATATAAGAAAAAACATTCTCTCACAAGCAGCTTTGGGAACTAATTGCCTGAAGGTATCACCAAGGCTAAGAGCTTATCAGGGCTGAAAACAGGATTTAACATTTACACGGATAAAAAGAATATGCAAACCTGTATTAGTAGGATTAAGTGTTTGACCCTGCACCAATTGGATTGAATGGGTTTCCTAAGACCTCAGTGGTGTGAGATCCAGACTAGAAAAGAGAATTTTGGAAAGGATAAAACCCTCTTGCTTCAGAATATAAGAAAGACTTTAACAATCAGAGATTAGGAAAATATTTTTCTGACAATGAATCCCTTAACTTTGCAATGGATGTTTCTTTTCTCTTGTGTTAATTTGGGAATGAATTAGTCTTTGTCTTTCTTTTTAGGTGTAAGGATAAAAGCTCTATCAAAATCCTCATCAATGAAATGTAAGTCAGTCACAAATATAATGGATCCAGCCTACTTAATATTAAAGTACAGTTAGAAGGAGTAACCAGTATATGCTGAGAAAAATTAAAATATGGGGATTTCTTACTGTATTTAAGCGAGTACAGTATATCAACTCAAGTCCAACTGAAAGCAAATAATGTCTTCAAGGAACTTTATTTTATCTTGCAGGTCATATATACTACGTATATTTCTGCAGTGGTTATAGAAATTCTTTTTATTTTCAACTGAATAGCAGAATTAATACTGCATATTTAGATGAAACATGCACAGATGATCAGAGCATATTTTAAAGCTAACCTCAGCAGTGTTGCCTACCCTTTCATTGGAGAGTCAATAATGTCATTATGCCATTAATAAGATATGCAAATATGGATTTAACTCCAGAGAACTTTAAATTGTTTCTGGTTTCATTTCCACTGTGAAATATTGCTTTAGTGAAATCTCCAAGTCTCTTCAAATCTAACCTATAAAAAGAAAAGGACCATGAAATCATCTTAAATAGCAATAAATTGAGCATTCCTCTTTATTATATTTTTTCTTGGTGTGCCAAAATGTACATGAAGAAACAATTGCAAAGCAGAAATTATTCCTTCTGAATTATTCTGAAAATGAATTTGAAAATAATTTTTGACAGTTACTACTCCTAAGTATCAGAATTATGTCACAAAGTGTTGAGTGAGAAAATATGCATTTCTGTAAGGAGAGAAAAAGAAAAGTTTTAAAGTTGTAATGGTTTTTTAATGATCAAGAACACAATTGAACATACCTATATTTTGTAACCTTTGATCATAATGAATACATCCCATACATGCACACACATGTGAATAAGAATACTTTACATGTTCCCTTGAGGTCCGCTACCAATAAACCATAGCTGAATTATTCACAATAAAAAACGTTGTCTAAAATGATGACTCTCCCTAAACATTGAAGGTAAATTAGGTAGAAAAGAAGTTTTAAATTAAATAGAACTTAGTCTTTAAACTTATTCAATACTGCAGAAACATAAATTTTGCCTACGAAGGTTGATGACTGAATCAGTGAATATTAAAGAAACTTTGGAATAGGGAAAATATACATATATTTGTATTAGATGGTACACTCAGGAGGTATTGTTTTATATATAAACGTAAAATTTTACTTTTTGGACACCAGCCTGTTTCCTGGCAAAACAGGAGACTATTACTCTTAGAAATAATCACAAAAAATTTCATATAGCAACAAAAACTGTTCTTTAGTTTCTTCACAGAAAAGATGTAGCAATTTCTAGTTCAAGCTCTGGTAGTAATTTCTGGTGCTACTTTTATCATTGTGACTGAAAGCTAAGACAAGAGAAGATTGCTGCTGAATATGTAAGTTGCTATTAAATGATTTGAGCATTTTTGGTATTGTTACCGATGGTAACAGTACCACACACTCTTTGAAATTTACTGAACTTGGATAGATTCACATTATTTTTTTTTTTTTAAGACATAATTGATCTATTATATCTAGACATAGTGAACCAGACTTTATCTGAAATGCATTCTGGATATTAAAGGTGGTATTGGGAATTTTCTCATTTCACACCAGAAGTTTAAATATTACTCATATATCATGAAGAATTTCAGATGTCATTGTAATGTGGAAAATACTGCACAAACAGATCACCCTGGTATGTGTGTTCCAGTTCAGAAGAGAATCATTAACTTGTCCTAACAAGCACCTTACTAACTTAAAGAAGCTGCATCTATCAGGTCCCTGATTTTTTGGCAAGATGAATTGGACTGTAGATGCAAAGATATAGTAATCCCTAGTCTTTTCTACTTTGTTTGGAATTATTTATTTAATTTCAATACTAGGATCTCATTAAGATTCCAGACAATTAATCAAACTTTCACATAAAATCAATTTCTCACTTTATCTGTTTTTAAATGGATTCAAACCACGGTATTAAAAAATTCAAAATTTGCGTTTATTTTCTGTACTTTTAATGAAATCTGCTTGTTATCTTGGCATTTGTGGCAATAACAGAGCAATGCTCAGTACTCTTTTCATAAACACAGTGCATTATTACATCATAAATAACTAATAATAATGAATCATATGAATCCCAGAATCGGGGAAAATTAAGGATTGGAAGGGACCTTAGATATCATCTCATCCCAACCCCTCCTGCCATGGTCAGGGACAGCTCCTACTAGACCAGGTTGCTCAAGCCCTTGTCCAACCTGGCCTTGAACACTGCTGGGTCTGGGACATCCACAACCTCCTTGGGTAACCTGTTCCAGTGTCTCACCACCCTCACAGAAAAGCATTTCCTCCTAATATTTAACCTAAATTTCCCCTCTTTCAATTTGCACCCATTACTCCTTGTCCTAACACCACAGTTCCTGACAAAGAGTCGCTCTCCAGCCTCCCCTTGAGCGGGGGACAGGACAACCTTCTCTTCTCCAGGCTGAACAGCCCCAGCTTTCTCAGGTTGCCTTCATAGAGGAGGTGCTCCAGTCCTCTTATCGACTTTGTGGCCCTCTTCTGGACTTACTCCAATAGTTCCATGCCTTATGTTGGTGACACCAAAGCTGTGTGCAATATTCCAAGTGGGGTCTCATAAGAACAGAGTATAGGAAGAAAATCACCTCCTTTGACCTGCTGGCCATGCTCCTTTGGATGCAGTCCAGGATTCCACTGGCCTTATGGTCTGTGAGCAAACACTGATGGCTCATGTTGAGTTTTTCATCAACCATCACCCCCAAGTCCTGCTCCACAGGGCTGCTCTCAACCCAGGTGTAGGACCTTGCTTTGGTCATCTTCATGAAGCTTGCACAGGCCCACCTCTCCAGCCTGTCCAGGTCCCTCTGGGTGCCATCCCTTCCCTCCAGTGTGTTGACTGGCCCACACAGCTTGGTGTTGTCAGTTAACTTGCTGAGGGTGCACTCGATCCCACTGTCAATGTCACCATCAAGGAGTTGAACAGCATCGATCCCAAGACCAACCCCTGAGGAACACCATATGAGAGCTAACAATGAATGGATGGCACATTATCAGTTTCACTGTTGGACAATGAACTAACAAAGAACATACAGAGCAAAAAGCCCCCAAACCACCAACAAATCGAAACTCTTCAAAAAAAAGATAAAAAGCTTGAGTATATATATTGGAGTCTCTCAATTCAGTTTGCCTAGAATTGAAAGAATCACAGCTATGAATGAACAGAGCAGAAGTCTTTGAAGATTTGCACATTCACAATGAAAATTACACAAAGGACTACTAATAATTGCTTTGCAAAATGGATAACATGAGGTAACAAGTTATTGTAGTTTTCATATGATTATTGCTGCAGATAATGGAGGCAGCAAGATGAGAAAGGTTTTGTGAAAATTACATGCTGTTTCTCTATTTCACTTTTAAACTCTGGTTCATAAAAATTTTCCACAAGGTTTTTTTTTTAATTTTTATTTTTACAGGAGTATTATGCTATATAAATAGCTTTATTCTAAGAAATCACATTTATGTCAGGGAGATCAACAGTATAGGTCAATATTGCAGGCTATTCTCATCCATTAATTATATTTCATTTCTTCTGAGACAGACTGCATGAGCCTGGTTGGTTTGAAGTAGGGAAAGGATAATATTTTAACCGATATTACTGTTAGGCCACTCTTCATCATCTTAGAAAGGTCATGGAGAACAGGAAAGGTACCTGAGGACTGGAGAGAAATCAGTGTCAATCTAGTCTTCAAAAAGCCAAGAAGGAAGACCGAGATAACTACAGCCCAGTCAGCCTCACCTCCATCCTTGGCAAGGTAATGCAACAGCTCATACTGGATGTCATCTCTAGGCCAATGGAAGACAAGAAGATGATTGGGAGTAATCAACATGGATTCTCTAAAGGAAAATCCTTCTTGAGCAATCTGATGCACTTCTGTGATGGAATGACTGGCTAGATGAGGGGAGAACAATGGATGTAATCTATTTGCACTTCAGCAAGGCTTTTGATGTTTTCTCCCATAACATCCTCAAGGGTAACCTAAGGAAGTGTGGTCTGGATAAGTGAATGGTGAGGTGCATTAAGAACTGGCTGAATGGCAGGGCTCAGAGGGCTGTGATCAGTGGCACAGGGCCTAGTTGCAAGCCTGTAGTTATCGTTGCTCCCCAGGAGACAGTACCGCATCCAGGCTTGTTTAACTTATTTATAAATGACCTGGCTGAAGGTACAGAGTGCCTCCTCAGCATGTCTGCTGATGACAAAAACTGGAAGGAATGTCTGACACACAAGCAGGCTGTGCTGACATTCTGTGAGACCTGGACAGGCCAGGGAGTTGGGTGGAGAGGAACATAATTAAATACAACAAAAGCAAATGCAGGATCCTGCACCTGGGAAGGAATAATCCCATGCACCAGCACAGGCTGGGGGCTAACCTGCTGGAAAGCAGCTTTTCAGAGAAGGACTTGGGGGTCCTGGTGTTCAACAAGTTGTCCATGAGCCAGC
>WBMZ01006071.1:0-47989 GCA_013400975.1 Atrichornis clamosus
CGGGGCCGCCCCAGCCGAGCCCCCTCCGCGGCGGCCGCACTCGCCCCGCCCCGGCCCCGCCGGCCCGCGAGCTCCATTCAGATTTCCGCGTCAGCCCCACGCGCGCCCCGGCCGCGAGCGCTCGTTGGTGGAGGCGGCGGAGCGAAGGGACGTGGTCCAATCAGCGCCCGCCACGCTCCGGACCAATGGGAGCCCCCCGCGTGCCCGGAGAGCTGGGCGGGGGGCGCGGCAGAGCTGTCTAGCGAGCGACGCCCATCGGCTCAGCGCGGCCGCCATTATGAGAACGGGCAGGCCCGGGCTCCATAGCGGCTTCAGAGCCGTCCGCCATTTGTATTTGGCAGCCGCCTCGGAGACCTTTTGCTGTCGGGGGCGTGCCCTGCCCTCACCTAATATGGCTGGCGGGAAAGGAGGTCACGTGCCCGCGGGGCTGGCGGTGCCTCCCCAGCGCTGCCGGCGCCCTTTGCGGGGCGGCCACGTGGGCGCGCGCGCGGTGAGTGTGGGACGGGCCGCGGGCACTGCCCGGGCCGGCGGGGACAGAGGGACGGGGCAGCGACCGAGCGGGGGAGCCGCCAGCGCCCCGTGGCTTTGCCGCAGCCGGGCCAGAGGGCGTTCCCGGGAGCCTCGCCGGGCGCTGCCAGGCGGCCACCTCAGCTCTCCGCCTCCCTGGCGCGGGGGCTGTGGCGCGGCGGGAAGGGAGCAGAGCCGGGGAGAGCAGGGCCGGGGAGGGCAGGGCAGCCGCCTCCTGAGGGGTGTGCGCGGGGCGCGGTGCCTCTTCCTGCCCCTGCCGCGCGGCCCTGCGCGGGCTCGGGGGAGGCGCCGGCGGCCGCAGGAGCAGCGGGTGGTGTTTGGTCTCGGGCTGAAGCCCCGCGGAGCCCCCTCGAAGGAGCGATCTGACGGGCGGGACTTCAAACCCGGCCCGGCGCGCTCCCGCGGGCTGGCGGCTCCGCTCGGACCGGGCTGGGCGAGGGGTGGGTGCGGGAGTGCGTGTCCCTGCTGCGGTCGGGGCGCCCGGGAGACTGCGCGGGTGGGTGTTTGGGTTGGATTTGTGTAGTTTTCTGTCGAGAGCATTCTGCGCCTTTCTTCCCCGGCCCCAAGAGTGACCTTTTTTCTCAGTAGCTTCACGGTACCTTTGTAACTGGTGCTGTCCCACACTTTATTATCTGCCTCAACTTTCTCTTTTCTTTTTGTCGTAATTTTTTTTATATATTTTTTTTTTAGCCTGTCCCCAAACTCATGAGGAAATGTATATAAGTATAGTAACTGTGCAGATTTTTTCTAAGAAAAGAAGAAAAAGCAATCCCAGCAACTAACTCTAAGGTTTAAATATGACCTCATTGAGGTGTTGCCTTTAGAGCAAAGTTGGAAGAGCTATTAAAGCATAGGAAAAAAGCTATGAAAATTTAAGAAAACACAAAATAGGTTTTGCCAAAACTAGATCAAACCAAAGAAGGAGTACCTTATAATGGGGTGTACTTGGTGGTTCTGCTTAGGTGCCTCCATGTGAGGGAGTGAAATGACTCTGTAGACAGATTTAACATGCAGTTTGGCTGCCAAACGCTATCACATTTATACTGAAGAGCGTCTGAAAAACAAAAGTGAGCTAAATATGGTAGGTTTTTCATGGGAAAAGTAGAAAGTCCATTTGAGTTAATGATACTTCCATTGAAAAAATATAGAACAACAGTGAACCATTTTCAATGAAAGTACCTCAGCCTTTTTTTTGAAATAAAACCCCTGGGTTTTTTTCTACCCAGTTTAATCCCAGGAAGAGATGAATTCTTTGTGTTGAAAGTCCCTGCTCTTCTGTGATTCAGTCTTGATGTAGGCACCTGAGGGAAGTCAGTGTGGGGGTTTGTAGAGGCCTGAGGAAGATTCTCCTGAACTTGCCAACATGTAATCAATGGACAAACCTATATGTATTTGCTTATGATTATTCCTCTAAACTTCATTATTAAAATATTTTTACTAAGTGAAAATCTGTTTCTGTGGCTTTGGCATTTGAAAAATAAAAACTGTAATTGCAAGAGTTTTGCCTTTACATAGCAAATTTATTTTAATCATCAAATTCAGCGTCTACCTGTCTTGAAAATTCCACTTGAATTTTGAAGCTTGTCAGCATCAATTTTCAACAGAGAAATTATCTTGAGTCTTGACAAGACCACTGAATTTATTAGGCTTTATCTCAGAAACCTGGGTGTTGTCTTTATGCTTTGGTTTTTCATCTTCTAGCATGTTTCCCTTCAGGGAATTTCAGTATGTACAATGCATATAATTATCTTCAAGATGTACAAGTGTGCTGGCATGCTTACTTTCTTCAGGCATACAGAAGGATTGGAGTCAACAAGAATAAAAAAAAAAGCTTTGTGATAAACTGTGTGTGGGATATGTAGCTTCATTTTAATTCTGATTTTGGAAGTTGGGAACTGATTATTCACATGATTATCAGCTAAGGATATCAAGAGCAGACTGTATTGTAGATCTGTCAGAGGATAATGAATGCAGTATTTATTGGTGAAGGTAACAGCTCTTTATTATGCAGCTGATGTAGTTAAGAAGGAAAAAAAATAGAGCTTCTTGGCACTTGGGTCCTTTTACAAGGATTTATTGGGTCCTGAAATATCTGAAATGTTAAGAAGCTGTGAATTGGGAGTCAGGAATACCTACCTTGGTGGTGAATACCTGAATGCTGCTCAAGTGCCCCGTTGCTGTGTGCAGCGGTGGAGTGACCCTTCAGTGCCCATTTTTCTCCTCACCTCAGTAGGTTTGGCCAGAAACATGAGATTCCTCTGCATTTATTGGAACAATTCAGCAAGACTGCCTTCTAGAGACAAGAATTTGCGCAAGATAAATTGCCCTGTGCAGGGTTTAATTCCTGCTAGACACTTCTTGATGTGCTCCTGGTGTCAGTCCCATACCTCTTTTACTACTGCTGTGGAAAAAGGATTCTGTTGTAGCATAAGTCATCTTTATCCATTCTTCTAAATAAGTAATACTAGGCACAGGTTAAAAAGACTTACTCCCACTTCCTGGGATGATGGGTTTGTTTAGGCTCCTGGCAATGCTCTGTCTTTGAGCCCAGGCATAGACAGAGACAGGGCTCTGTAGCAGAGGCAATCCTCAGAAAAAGAGATGCACAGTGAGATATACAAAATAGTGTGCAGATACATGCAATTTACAGGAAGTACACAAATTTCAAGATTTATTGGTGCTAGTTGTGAATATAAGGAACACGAGCTCACTCTTATTTTTACTAATGAGCAGCACAAACACCAGTTCAGCAAAAGGTAACTGGGAGGCAGTTCCTAAGTGATCCTAGCAAATCTGCCAATTATCTTACCTCTGTTTGATGAATATATTTAGACCAAAACACAGGAGAAAACATTTCTGACTAAAGTCGCAGTGGTACCTTAAAAGTGCTATTTTTGAAGTTTTGTTTTTGTGAGAACAGAGCGAGAATTACAATAACTAAAATCTCTTGTCTTTTATTGTAAATTTACAAAAAGTGGTAAGCTTAAATTAAATGAACATGAAATATATTTGCTCTGGCATCACCTGGACATGTGATTTTATCGTAATGATAAAATACAACATCAATACTGCCATAAGAATTGGCTCGGTGGTGTTGTGAAATGAAGCACTAGGGAGAGATGGCCCTCATTTCTGGGAAGAAGTGTGAAGAATGGGGTACAGACTGTCTCATGCCATAGAGACACTTGTGGGTGCCAGAGGGGATTTGTTCTTCAGTGGCCGAGTCCAGGCCTAGCTGCTGGCAAACTCAGAGGATCAAAGTACTCTGTTCTGAACAATTTCTCTTCCTTGTGGGTCCTCTCCTGCTGTTTTTGGAGCCCTGGACAAATGAGAGATTATGTTCTAAAGATCGTGTGTAAATCCAGTGTGCAATAAAAGTGAGAGTAAATTATAAAGCTTTCTCTTCCACAAACCACAGACATAATTGAGGTGACATTCTCAGCAGTGGGAGCAGTATGGAATGCAAAGGGAAGTACTTTCTTAGGTAGAGTCTATGTTGTCTTGAGGTTTTTTTGGGTGAAAACTATAACCATTGCTTTTACAGATGGTAGCATAAATCCTGGAATGCTTTCTAAATGTTTTTGTCTACTTAATTCATTGACTGTATTGAAGAAATTAATGGATTATTTGATTTATTGGTCTTTGCTTAAACTTTTTCACTCTTGTAGTACATTTTCCATGCATCATTAATCTCTTCCTCTGACGGTACACTTCATGCCATGTTATTAATGTAATTTCTTTTTATTTTCTTTTTAATAATAATAGAGTATATGTGCATTTTGAACCCAAGATGGCTCAGAAGAGGAGCTCAAGTGGGCGGTCATTCCCATTGCTGCTGCTGCTTATTGTTGTGGCCTTTGTTCATTTAACTGTCTGTCCTTTTACAAAAGTGGAGGAAAGCTTTAACCTACAAGCTATCCATGATGTGGTGTACCACCAACTGGACTTGGATAAGGTAAACTGAAAATAATGTCTTAATTTTTGCACAGTGTTAAAGATTGGAATTGTCTGTGATATGAGTAGGATAAATGTAGTGTGAATATGATTTATTTTTCCTTGTTTCTGATTTGCCTGTCTTAAGTAGATTTTTCTTTTTGCAGTATGATCATCATGAATTTCCTGGAGTTGTCCCAAGAACGTTCCTTGGACCAATTTTTATTGCTGCTCTTTCCAGCCCAGCTATCTATGTACTTTCTGTGCTAAGAATGTCCAAGTTTTACTCCCAACTGATAGGTATGAGAACTTTACATCCTCAGGGATGTCACCAGTTCGTGCAGTAGCAAAAGCATTGTTGTTACTTTCAGTGTTTGGATCACTGGTTGAATTGGAATATTGTTTTCCTCAGTGGGGAATTTTGCAAACTGTAGGTACTTGGGGCCTTCACAGCCCTTCTACTCCCTCTTTGGGGAGTAAGAACAGCACAGAGAAAGTCTGTGCTGACAAATGTCGGGCAGTGTAGAAAAAGCAAGTGTCTCAATTGTGTTCAGAGAATGCACTCCCATGGGTGCTTCCGTGTAGGCTGCAGAAGATACTGTTAACTTCGGCATGGAAGCATTCACCTTTGTGCAGGAGTGCCGGACAAGGTAAAGGCAGATTAGAATAGATAAACTAAATGGAGTTTGGTTTGGGCTTTAGTTTCTTTGAAGATGGTTATATTGTGATATCTTAAATATTATTCTTTAGAACTTCTTTCCTTTATATAACATGGCTGTTCCTCAGTGATCCTTCTGATACTACTCTTTCATTCCCATTTTTATTCTTGTAACAGTCAGAGGAAGTTTGGGGCTCAGTGTGATTTACACATTATGGAAGCTGCAGAAAGAAGTTAGAAAACAGTTTGGAGCAACTACAGCATCAATATTCTGTCTCATCACTGTTACTCAGTTTCATTTGATGTTTTACTGTACACGGACCCTCCCTAATGTGTTTGCCCTTCCTTTTGGTAGGTATTTCATGGGAAAAATTTTAAAACATAAAACTTCCTCTCAAATGTATCAGTAGTTAAAGCACTCAAGAAGTATGGTCAGACCAAACTGATGTATGTACTTGATTAAATTGTGTGATAACAGGACTTGAAAGCTTGAGATTTCTTTCTTTTTTCTTTTTGCCATACATGCTTACAATGACTGTTGAATCAAGTTTTATTGAACCTGAGTATATGTGGGTTTTGTCAGATGGCTTTGATTAGCTAGAGGTTTGAGTACACATATCTAATGTGTAAAGATAGAGCTACTGAAAAAGCACACCTGCAGTTCAGAAAAACCCTGTGAACTTAGGCTACACAGGAAAGGACTTTCTTATGAGATTGTGGAACAAACTCTTGCTGTGACATCTCCACCTTCCTCTTCTGGAGTTGTCTACAAATGCAGCAGGTTTTACACTTTAAGAAAAAGGAAAAGTCAAACCCCTTCTCTACACATAGTTTTCCCCCAGAGATGATGAGAAGGAACATTAATCACCTGTGGCAGGTATTAGCTGAGTCACTAAATGCTTCAATGCAAGTTGTTCAGCTAATAAAATCTTGAGGTTGATGTAAGAATCTGTGTAGATCAAAACTGAGAAACAAAACAAAAGCAGATGAATTGTCAGATAAACACTGTTTAATAACCGTCTCAGATAATTTCTGCAGGTATTAAGAAATACAAGTTGTTTCATGGTCTCATGCTATTAGTATTTTACGTGTTTTCCTTAGGATCATGACCACTTTACTATGTAGACATTTAAACTGTGAAACAGTAGAGACAACTTCATCTGTAGAGATAAGGTGTGTCTCCAGCTAATCACAGATACTAATTTATAGTTTTTTCTCCCTCAGCAGTAGTCTGTAGTCTCATTGTCATATTTGAAATGGGTTGCTGTTATGATGAGTATGGAATATACTTAGACAAGATAATAACTGCTCAGCTGGTACTAAGCAATAATAATTATGAATTGTAGTTTGGAAGGCTTTTAGTACTCCCTTAAGGTTTACTTTTTTCTACCCCTCAAAAGCTATTAAATATACTGTCTAGAAAGAGTTCTCATCTCTTCCCTCTGTGGTTATACTTTTCCTGATTACTTAAGCATCAACAGTATAAAGCTGTGCGTTATTCCAAATCATATTTCTCTCACAGAGGAAGATTTTCTGGACTAGACATGGTATGAAAACCAAGAGAGGATTGGTGGGAAATTAGAGGAACAAGAAAGCAGCACTGAGTGTTGTCCTATAGAAAAGGAGTAACTCAGCATGTTGGATGATGTGTTTTTTGTTTTGGTTTTTTTTCAGTGCTCCTGGCATTGACATTTTGGATACAGCAAAAGCAAAGGCCGTTCATTTGGTTCTCAGCTTTGGCTATTATAGTCTTCAGATCAGAGCTCTGCATATTCTTAGGCCTCATGCTCCTGGTGACATTATTAACTAAAAGAATCTCTATTTTCAAGGTGCTTTCTCATGCTGTTCCTGCTGGAATTTTTTGGTTGGGTAAGTGTTTGCTTGGAGGAAAGCAAATTACATTAAATTCAAGAGAAGTCTGGAGTTTTGACTGATTTATCTGGCAAATGGCCCTTAAGATGCTTTTTTTTATTTTGGGGGTAGAGGGGTGTTGTGTTTTTTGGGGGTTTTTTTGTTTTGTTTTAGTTTGATTCCATTTGCTAATAATATGACAAGATTTTTTATTTCTTTGAAAATTTCCATGTGAGGAAATGGGTGTGCACAGAGCAGAGAAAGATACTATGGCTTCTGTCTTTAGATGCTTATAGTATAATGTCCTGATCTTAAAGAGGCTTAGGTGTGCAAGTTGACTTCAGTGTAATTAGTACCTGGCTGTAGCTCCTTGTGCATGTTGGCAGTTGTAGTATCCATTGCCTATTGCCATGGTGATAAGCTGAATCCCAGGATAAAATACAACAGCGTGACAGAGAGAGGTACCAAGCAAGAGGGTTGTGGGGAGAGTTATAGTTCAACTCTGTTCCTTTATTACATTAAATTTAACAGCTTCAGTGATCTCCATGCTAGAGAGGTTGAAAAATCCCCTTGTCTCTGCCCACCCGTGGAAGACCCATGCACGTATGCACATAAATGCTCAAAGCTGCTCTTCCAGCCTACCTAATTAAAACATGCTTTTGTCAGATACCATGTCATGTGATGATGACCCCTGGTAGTGTGCTGTCCCTTCCACAGAGTGCACAATAGAATCACTAAACAATCATGACATGTGCATCATGACATAAGAGTTTGGGGCCAACGGGAATTAATCATTGGCACTCCCATTTTCTGTCTGAGCAAAATCCTTAAATACCAGAGCAGTTTTCACAGAGCCGGGTGGAGGAAATGGGACTGACAGTTTGGGTGCTCTTCTTTTTGCCTTTCCTCCCTTATCTTCCTTCTCTCTCCCACCTCATAAATAGTAGCAAACTTCTAGAGGTTGTTTCTTGTAACTTAACAGCTTTACAATAAAAATATATTTTATACTATTTGAAGTTAACCGGAACTTATTATGATTCATTACATTTAATGCTCTAATACTCTTTTAGAACAAGCCTCAATTAAACCACTGCTTTTCACACCTGGGGTTGGAGTGGGGCGAATCCCAATTGGATTTGTAGGTAACCTGCTTCTTTTATATGAAGAAGTGCCTGCCTTCCCTGCATTTCCACTGCAAGACAGACATAGTCAGCCTTTTCTTTGGTTTTGGGTGGAGCTTACAACGCGTGTTTCAGTTGATGTTGGTCTCAATATGATGTATATGTGCTATTTGGATGTGTTAGTTTGCTTTTCCTTGGTTTTTAATTCATGCAGATTTGTATCTCTTTAATTCTTTTAGGGCTAACAGTTGCTGTGGATTCTCTATTTTGGAGGCAACTTGTTTGGCCTGAGGGGAAAGTGCTCTGGTATAACACAGTTTTAAACAAAAGTTCCAACTGGGGAGTATCCTTTGAAACATCCAGGGAAAAAGAACACTACCAGCAAAAGCAAAGACTTGATGTAACTTATTCCTGAGACTCAGGGTGTTAGATTCTGCTTTTTGTTATTTGAAACTTACGAGACAATGTCTGTTTCTTAGGGGTTTCTGCAAATTTTAACTTTTCCTCTGCTGACTGTTTTTTCTTGCCTCCTTGTGTTCTACCAATATAAAGCCAGGTTTCTTCGCCTTGTTTTTTCATGTTGCCCATCTTTAGTGCCATTTGATGTGCCTCTGTTGGGTGATGTGAATGTAGTTAAGCAACTGCTTTTAGTTCTCCAAAGATAAAGCAGGAAACCAAAGGCCTGGAAGAATGTGTGTACTAAAAGTATACTGCATATTCACAAAATTTGTGTGTACTGCTGTAAAGAATAGTGACTTTACTTGTTAGCAGTGAAAGCATCCTTAACTCTCCTTTTCACCTTGAAGACCTCTCCCTTCTTGTGGTATTTCTATTCAGCCCTGCCTCGTGCTTTGGGATGCAGCATCGTATTTGTACCTTTAGGTGTAACAGAAAAGAGAACTCGGATTCTACTTTTGCCAGCACTGGGCTTTATTTTCTTGTATTCATTTCTCCCACACAAAGAGCTGCGTTTTATCATCTATACTTTCCCTGTCTTCAACATAGTGGCTGCTAAAATGTGCTCACGAATGTAAGTTCAAAATTCTGTTTGTTTGTTGGGGATTTTTTCCTCGAAAAACAAAAGAAAAACTGTTATTACTATTTTTGTGCACTTTTCTTCATCTTGAACTCTAGATCTTTTTGAGATGTTCATATGCTGTAGAAAGGAGGTTGAGATTTATGTCATTGTACCCATTTGACTACAGAGAGAAGTGCAAACAGAGAAAAGTTAAATGCTTTGACAGGACCATTTGGCAAGTCCGGAGCTGAGTTGAGAATAGAGCCTTGATTTTACTCTTGGGTTGTTAACAATGCAGGTTATTTTACCTGCCAGAAAAAAGACGCTTTCCAGTGTACTCCTGTGTTGTTAACATAACTTAACTCAGCAGATGGTTTAATACACAGGTGAGGCTTGTGAAACACAGAGGTAAATAGTTATGTCTGGGTATATTGAGTAAACAAAGTGAAGTTGAACTCTGACCTCCTTTGAAAGAGAATACATTCATAGCTAAAGTTTTTAAACACAGAAGTACTTAGCTTTATTGATACGTTTGGTTTAGCTTTATTAATGAGAATATTCTAATTTCAATGTCACTAGAAGTCAGTCTTCTAGAAATTTCTTAATAAATTCATGCCATGCATGATTAATAAAATTTGCATTGATCTTTATTATCTAGCAGTGGCGTTTCCATAACAGTTCTGTCAAGGGAGTCCATGATCAGTATGAGAGAAAATAACAGTTTATTCTTTCTTGTTTTTTCATTCCTCAACAGTCTGAATAACTACCGGAGATCCTGGCTGTACAAACTCGGATCTTTCTTTATTGTAACGCATCTTCTAGTTAATGCTGTTTATTCAGGAACATCTTTATATGTGTCACATTTCAATTACCCTGGAGGAGTGGCAATTCAGAAGTTGCATGAGTTGGTACCTTCAACAGCAGGTATGTAAAGCTGGCTTGAGGTATGTTCACCTAATTTCTATTTCAGTATCTCTTTTCATGTATTGAATACTACTTCTTCAAACTAGTTGCATGTATCTTTTTGTTACTATTTTGTTTATTATTAATTAGAGTGTTCTTAGAAGAATTTTGAAGCTGTATTCTGTTTTCTGTATTTATGTAGACGTCTCTGTTCATATTGATGTGGCTGCAGCACAAACGGGAGTTTCTCGGTTTCTAGAAATCAACTCTGATTGGAGGTATGTTCTGAATGAGGTGTTTTGATCTGAAGACAGTAGCCTGCTTTTTCCTTTTTTGCATATGCACAGGGACAAACATTACAAACACAGTTTCTGGTACAGCATATTTATTAAGCCAGCTCAAGAAGAATGTGAATCTTCTGAGAATTTTTGATGTCTGCAGTGCTACCATTGCAGAAACAAAGCACTGCAGTGTTTTTTCATTGTTTTGGTGAGTGCTGATTTGCCTAAGTAGCATAGGATATTTCAAAGGGCGAGAGTAAATGGCCTCAAGTTGTGCCAGGGGAGGTTGGATGTGATACCAGGAAAAGTTCCTTCATGGAAAGGGTTGTCAAGCATTGGAACAGGCTGCCCAAGGAAGTGGTGGAGTCACAATCCCTGGAAGTGCTAAAAAAATGTGTGGATATGGCACCTGGGAACATTGTTTAATGGTGAGCATGGTGGTGGTGCTGAGTTGACAGTTGGACTTGATGGCCTTAGAGGACTTTTCCAACCTTAATGATTCTGTGATTCTAAAGACATCAGAAACAGCACAGAAATTGTTAGCTTACTGAAACTTACACCAATATATTTAATGCAGCTAGGTTTGATACCCCTCTAGGTCTTGTGAAACAGAGCTGTTCTTGGCAGAACAGTGTATGTAATGGTTGGGGTATCTTCTCATTTTGTTTGTCTTTGAATGATGTGTGGCAGTGTGAGGCTCATGGGCATTTTGATATTGAAAGTCTGTTTTTATGTGGAACATCCATCATATAGATGGCATTGAAGCTGCTGTTGTGAACACGTTGATTAGCTCTGAGAGGAGGCTGTGGAGTGCTTTGTTACTATGACCAGCATGATAGACAGTTTTAAGAATCAGAATGTTGGAATGAATAGTAGGAGACATTGTGGGATGGCATCATTTGCTTTTCAGGATGCAAACCAAAAAATAGGCACGTTTCTGATGCTTAGGCTTACCTTTTCAGCTGAAGCATAGGCTTCTAATTTAAAATGTCATCTTAATGAAAATGATTGATTAGAAAGTGACACAAAGCCTCCCTTCATACTGCACAAAATAAAAGCAATACAAGCAGATTTTTTGTTTAAGAAGTACTCAGAGCATGGAGTTTTTTCCCCAGTTCCAGTATTCAGGATCAGATGAACAAACGTAATTTAATTATTGGTATGTTCCAAGATAAAAGTACTTTGGAAGTAAAGCGGAAGAAGGCAAAAGTATGTTTCTGGGGGAATTAGAAAAATCATTGACCTTACTATGCCTTATTTTATTTCCAAGCTATCTCATGATGGTATGGACAATTTAAAGCCTTCACAGTTGCCTACCTACTGTTTATTTCAAATTGGTTTTTTGTGTGTTGAATCTAGAGAAAGTCTTGAGCCATGAATTGGGAGGAGATATTAAACTGTTCAAGTACAAGGGAGAGAACATGCATGGTAGCTAAATGTTTCAATCTTTGGGGTTTTTTAATATACTTAAATACACACACTACTCTAAATACAACTCTGTTCTCTAAATAGTGCTTCATTCCAATGAGCTTTTTGAGTTGGTGAGTTTTGGATTGCTTTGGGCTTGTAAGGCTGTAGTGTAGTGGGATTGGAAGGTGAATGCATAATACCCCTGTCACTGATAGATGTTTCATAGTGTTGCAGCTACAAAGCAGTTTGTCTCTCTCACCTTTATCTGTACTCAGCAAAACAAAGCCTCAAGGAAGGGCTGATTCATCATAAAGTTTCACATTAAAAAAATCAGTCAAAATCCACAACTGAGCATCATACACAGGACTACCACTCTGTCTGACAGCATAGTGCAAAGTTGAGTGACAGCAACTGTCCATTTTCTCTTTGTTCAAGGGAGTGGCAGCCTTTCAGATGGGTGAAAACTAACAACATCTTCATAGACAGTGTACGTCAGGTTAAAACAGATTAGGGATGGGGTGGCTATGAAGGCTGATGATTCATCAGGATAACTGCAATCCATAAATAAAAGTGTCTTAAAGTTAACAGCTTTCAGTAGAGTGCTCAGATTAGATCTGTTTGCCTCAAGAAAAATGCAAGCAATCTATTATTTTTCTTCAAAGGGTGATTGAAAGGAGCTTGATGCAGGTTCTTACACAGAACAGGTGTTACAATCTTGTCTTCAATTAGTGCAGTCTCTTTGAACTATGAATAAATATGCTGTGTAAGCTTAAAGTATTTAAAAATAATAAAATTCAGAAATGCTTGCAGCCAGATGAAAGGCCTTTTATTTGCTGATGAAGAAAATGCGAAATTAGTAGCTGGTAAAGTTACTACAAAATATGCCATTCCTTCTGCCAGTTGGGATGCATGTACCAACCTAAGGGGCACTGTGATATTTTTGGAAATAGCAGGTGAAATCAGCGTGCAATTCTTTTAGAAGAAGAAAATACCTGTTCAGTGTGCAAAGCTTAAATCTGCATTATGTGGTGTGTTTATTGACACCTCTGAATTCTGTCAGCCTGGGGTGCCAGAATTTTCTGAGTTGCCAGAACTTTAGTTAACAATCCACACAAAGCCTCTAGTTTGCTGTAAAATACTTCCTTTAAATATATTAAATGTTAATGACTTCTGTGTCAGGCAGTGTTACAAACATATCCATTGAGATTTTTTCAGAGAGTTCAGGCAGGTGAGAGCCCAGGCCTGCAAATACACATGTTGCCAAAGGCGAGGCTGGATTTAACCCTCGGTGCATTTAAGGGTATGTAGGGTTGGCACTGCACCGCTCCCCTGCCAGCATACTTGTCTGCAAGGAAAGCCACAGCCATCAGTAAGATGCTTGTGGGAGGATTCAGAGGCCCAAGAAGGAGCTCCAAATGCGGGTAGAAAACAGTTCACAGAACGGGGCAGCAGAAAAGGTGAAGAATGGGGCACTGCTCATCACTTAGGTTACAGAGCCTAACAGTAGTCTCTGGAGGGTTTTGGGGTGCACTTACCTCATTCTTCTCGTTTGAAGTTGGATTGAGGACTAGCTGCCACGTCCACTATGAGTATCCTGACCCTAAGGCTATCAATTGCACCTGACTCTCCTCAGTGAATGAATAAATAACTATCACAGAGTAGAACAGTGTCCTCATGGGACAGTGAGGGAGATCTGTCTCAATTCCTAGAAGATTAAAGAGGTTCATACAGCTCTTCAGAGATAATGAACTTCAGTTTTAGGCTTAGATCAGATGGAGAGTGGCTGAACCCAGAGCTTCACATCCCTGCCAAATGGCTAAGTCACTTGTTTTCTCATCCTGTAAATTCCTCAGTGGCTAGATTGAACATAAATCCTTTTAAGAAATAACTCTAAGAACTCAGTAGTTAGTTACTTTTTTTTTAAAAATTATATATATATTTGATATGTATTCTTGTACTTAAACAGGTTTATAAAATCTGACCCCAAGTGACCTGCCCTAACATGTAGTAGGTCAGGGAACTGAAATTAGAAATAAAAAGTGTCAAGTTAGTACTGTAATTACCAGGCTGTTCTTCCTTTCCTACAGTGTTCAAGGAGGTCTTCTTCCTGCTATTACCTGAGGCTCCTACTTTAATACATGACTACCAGAAGAAAAGGAATTTTGCTGAAGTACCACATAATGTATTTTTTTAAATTATTAAAAACATCCACAAGCAAAAAAAAAAAAAACCCCATCCAAACAAACCCACACTTCTTCAAATGCAATTCTCCTAGAGTAAAAATTAAAAATTGGTCCAGTTTCCTAAGTCTTAGGTTTGGTGTTCTTTCTACACTGAATTCAAATAGGGAACTAGTAAGAAATTTTCCAGGAGTCCTGATTTATATCACAATAGCAGCANTAAATTATTAAAAACATCCACAAGAAAAAAAAAAAACCCCATCCAAACAACCCCACACTTCTTCAAATGCAATTCTCCTAGAGTAAAAATTAAAAATTGGTCCAGTTTCCTAAGTCTTAGGTTTGGTGTTCTTTCTACACTGAATTCAAATAGGGAACTAGTAAGAAATTTTCCAGGAGTCCTGATTTATATCACAATAGCAGCAGAAAGACTTGCATGGAATGCCCGAGTCCCTAAACTCTTCAAAAATACTGTTTCCTCCTCTGCTACTGTTTAATCAGGAGATGTAACTGAGAATGTTAGTTCTTTTTTTGTGTTTCATCTTGGATGCTGCATGCCTCTGCAGTAATAATAGGCAAAGCGAGGAATATAAATAAGCCTTCTCTATTCTTTGCAGGTATGACAAAAGAGAAGATGTTAAACCAGGAGACCAGCTGATGTTTTCTTACACGCATATACTGATGGAAACAAACCCTCTTCAAATATCACACTACAAGACAACCCACAGGCCACTGGCCAATATACCTGGCATCAGCAAAATTGGGTTGAACCTTACTGCACTACCTCCTTTTACTTTAAACTTGAAACCAAAATTAGTACTACTGGAAAAACTTCCTCTGTCATCTTGACTGTGAATTTTAAGTAAGTCTTTTAATGTGATTTTGCTGAAGACTGAACTATATAAGACAGCAGGAAATTGTCATTCCAGCACAGCAGCTCAGCTTCTGTGGAAAGGCACAGAAAATCTTTGTACCAGTTGGTATTTAGCTCCATCCTGTTTCTTACATAAACATTACAGTGCATTCCTAGTCAGTATATACTCAGTATACTGAATTATGTTGTTAGATATGTTTGAGAGAGGTTGCTTACAAGTTTAGTGGTATTAAGTAAAACCTGTCTACTTGGGTTGGTAGTCTGTTTCATAACATAGCACAGGTATGTCCTAATTGTCCTATATAAAATACAAAATGGAACAGGTTTGTGCTATGGTAATAATTTGATATGTAATCTCTGTGTGCAAATGTATTACTTAATGTACCTGCAGGATTGTAACCCCTCAGCTGTCAGATCGCCTGTGTGAAACCTAATGATGTTATCAACATAGGAAAGCCATATTCATTGTAGCCTCATTATAATAACTAATTGTGCCCTGCAGGCTACCAAACTAATGAAAGTGAAACATTCACTCAAAAAGCAGTTGGACCTATCGACTATCTCATTACTGATTTGAGTGCTAAGGATGAGTACCTTTATTCCAATAGTTCATGAAAAAGCAGCAACTTGGATTTCCCAGGAAAAAGAATTTTTAAAGTAATGTTTCCCCTCTTTTGCTGTAATGATATCTTAGTTTGCAGTGCAAAAATTTACCTGTGAAGATACTTTAAGATAGGTGCTGTTCTCCTTTCTTTTAATTAAGTAATCCATTGGAAAGGAGTACTCCAATGTGCCATGTGCTGCATTCTATAAACTAGAATAAGATTGCATGCTCTGTAGTTCCTTTATTAGGTGTTTTTGTTAAGGATGTCTGCATAGATTGCTGAATGAAACAAGGAACAAAAGTTAGAATTCTGGTTAGGGCCAATTGTAAAATGGCAGGAGCTCCATTAGTGTAAAATGTCAGAATAGCTGAAATTATAATGGGTGGAAAACTATTCCTTGCTGACTGAAAACTTGAGTAAATTATAATCATGGAATAAAGTGGTTTGGTTTTTTTGTTTTGGTTTGGTTTGTTTGTTTTTCTTTGTACTCGTCAACTGTGCTTGATTCAGGAACTACCTTTAACTACCTATGTTTCAGTTTCTGGGACCATGTTTTCTTTTTCCCCTCTAGATTATGTATCAGAGGAACTGATCTGGTGGGGTGGAGCCTGTTCCCCCGTGGGTGGCTGTTGTTGCCCAGGTGTCCTCAGCCTGAGCAGATCTGGCAAAAGCAACCTGCAGAACTTGTTGGTCCAGTCTCTGGCCACTCTTGAAATTTAAATCATTCAAGTACTATCTATTTGACTTGTCTTTAGAAGAAAACTCAGCTTCCTCCAGACCCAGTTTGAACATCAAACATTTCACAAGAGACAGAAGGAAATACATGTGCAAATAGCTGCAAATTTGGAACCACACAAAGGAAAACTTTTGACTAAGGATGTAGATAAGTCTTCATATTAAGGCTAATAATTGACTTTATATAACACCCCCACACTGTAATCCACAACTCAGGAGCCCAAACTAAAATTTATCCTGCCCACATGTATACAAATGTCTGCACTGCCGCAGTTAGGTGTGTGGTTACTCTGGCTTTCCAGATCCCTGGTTGTCAGAATCCCTCTGCAGGAATTTGCTTCTGTTAACTACAGTGAAAACCTAGGGCTGCTGTGCTTGCAGAATAGGCACCTCAGGCGAATGTCTGGAGTGGCACAGAGGCTGTGGACATGAGGCATGTGAAGAGTTTCATCTTGCTGAGTGTCAGACACATCATACTGGATCCTGCAGTGTTTTATTCTGGTGCGTAGGTGGTACCCGTTGGACTTACACCAGGGGTGGTGATCAGCTGTGGTGCTTGCGTGTGCTACTGTTCACAGCCCCACTGTCAATGGGCATAGAAGCTATCAGCTCAAATTGGCCTGTTTAGTCTATTTGTTTGGGGTAGAGAAAGATAAAGTACAAGGAGACAGGAAAGATATATTGGAATTCAGTTTTGAAGAGTGAATTTTTTGGGAGTCCTGTTGCATCTTGTTCTGCATATGTGATTATTGAAAGTGCTTCGTTTTAAAATCTTTATCTACAAACTTTGGGTATGTAGATACAGGGCTAGATCATGACCCAGGCAGTGCATGCAGCACCATCGTGCCTGTGGCTCTCTGACCTCTGTGACAGCATGTGTCAGAGCAGGCTTAAGTTGGATAGCAGGAAAGGTTCTTCAGTCAGGGTGGCTGAACACTGGAACAGGCTCCCAGGGAAGTGGTCACAGCAGCAGCCTTACCAAGTTCAAGAAGTGTTTGGACACGGTCAGGCACATGGTGTGACTCGAGCTTGTCCTGTGCACAGCCAGGAGTTGAACTTTGACCTTGTGGGTCCCTTTTAACTGAGGTTATTCTATGATTCTATGGGTAACTGCCCCAAACACAGGCCCTGCATATTATGGTAGCCCTCATTTGGAATAAGAAGGGGCAGCTGGCAAACTGTGATGAAAATTACTGCAATTTTCCCCCAAAGGCTGCTTTCAATAAAAAAAAGCAATCCTTGGAATAGAAACTAAAGCCATCTCTCTCTTAAGGGAATCTTTTCCAAGTCTACTGTTGCCTCTAACTCCACAAGAACAATATAACTTATTTTCTCCTTTAATATAGATTAATATTCAGTGTACTTTCATGGAAGAAAAAGGTGTGAGTTTAAGTTCCCTTAAATATAAGAGGACATCAAGGAAGTCTCTTCCTCCTTGTACAAACTTGAAGTGGGGTAATACTTGTATTACAAGTTCTGTATTTGGGGGACATAGGAGGAAGGCTCAGGTTACAGAATGAGTGGTGCAGGTAGGACAGAGACTGAACAAGTGTTGGAATTTTTGAAGGGACTTTAAAGTAATAAATTTCTCATGCCTGTTCAAGTTCTTAAAAGAAAAATACCTTTTGATTTGACTGATTACAAACAATCCTACCATAAAGTACAGCTTTTCTTAACAAAAGCAGAAATAAGATGAGCGTATTGAATTAACTGAAGGTTGAATTAACCTGATAAAAACAGAGATACTACAGTTCATTTATAATGCTGCTATAGAATGAGATTTATTTTAAGATGGCTTGTTAAACTCCCCAAATGTCAAATGTTGTGTAGCATCATACATTGCTTTTTCAAGTTTTACTTGATTTCTTACAAGCAGTGCTTGTTCCTGTAAAAAGTCTAAGAGATTATTTGGACAAAAATGCATCACCATGTCATTTCACCCAGAGAAGGCAAATAAGTGCTGTCTTGTAGCCTGAGATTCAGGACACGCTGTATTGTAAAACTAAAGTAGTTGCTTGAAAAAGAAGTTGTGGAACTCACCAATAGAGGACATTTCTGGATGCTGAAAGTAAAAGCTGCTTCAGAACAAGGTTACACTGATCGCTCTTGCATCAAGAATCAAAAGAACTAAAGATCAAGAAACAGCTTCCAGTTCACAAAGTCTTTAATATCAGAGCTGGGAAAAAATATCAGACTGTATTTATCTTACACTTGCCCTAAGTACTTGCTATGGGTCTTCTCTCTCAAGAGCAAATTTGGGGTGAGCAGACAGGGAGATGGTTGTACTGGATCTGACATCAAATACATGTACCTGCTACCACTGAGTGAAACCAGAAGGTGTCTCAGGTTCTTCCCCGGGCCGTCCATCAGAACACAACCTCAACACAATCCATCTGTACAATGCATTCTGAACCACTGAGCACACTCCTTTTTCCTGCTCCCTGGCCATTTCACATATCCCCTTAGTGAGACAGGTTACACATTCAGGAGAACAAGACTGAGATTGTGCTGCCTCTCCTGCAGTTAGTTGTTCCAGGGCCTTTCTTATTTTCCTGAATATTCCAGTTCTTCCCATAATGGTCAGGAGCTTTAAACCTGATACAAGGTCTTAGCATTGGTTTGCTGTATCAATTTCAATGCAAGAAAGTGTGTTTCCCTTGCATTTGACAGCACTTTTTCATAAATTATACAGAAATTCCAGAAAGTATAGTCTAGTGTTGCTTTCCTTTTACTACCCATGCTCATTCTTAAGTACTCCCCTTCTACCACCACCCCCAAAGAGCTTTCCTTGTAACTTAGTATTCAAAGGCTGTGGTACAAGTAACTTCACTTTCTGTTTCCAAGAAAAGAAGACAACTTTTCAACAAGCTGAGTTTATCACCAATAAGACAAGACTGTTCAGCCACAGCCACCTCAGCAAGCTGGTTACACGAGTCTCAACTATGCCAAGACTATGTTAAGAGGCTGCTAAACAGCAATACATGAAATGTATCACTATCTGCTTAACATGTGACACCAAAGATTAAAAGACCCTTTGCAAAACTTCCTTAAGCTAAATAACCAATATCTCTGTAGGTTTTCTTCATTTCCTATTTAAATATGTATGATTTCTAAGTGTAATTGATCCATTTTGTATGCAGCTACTTATTTTGGATCAGCTCTTTAGATAACCATGGCCAACTACTTTTGGTTGCTAATTTCAGACCTTTGTTTATGATAGAAAGGATAGCCAGTGAAATTCTCTGAAATTCTACATCTAACTGTCATGGGCAGTCTTTCACCAATTCTGCTTTATTTCACCTGCAACTGCCACTGGTTCTGTACCAAGGCCTCATTTGTGTCAATTTGTGCCAAGTATAAGGTAAAAATACTGCCTGGAGTCCACCTTTTCCTTTAAAACTGTAAAGAAGTTGGAATAAGGAACTGGATAATAGATTTAGTAAGAGTCAGGGACTACTTAGGTCCTTAGAACCAAAGTTGATACCTGAGTTGGGAACATTGCTGTGGTTACTATTTCTGGCTGGCATACTCATTTTATGAAACCGCTTTTGGGTCAGCTTTCCGAGGAAACCAAGAAGGTAAAGAATCACTCCTTCCTGTTGCTAAGAATAAAGCAAAAGATGAATATATTTGTGAAAGAGTAAAATTTAGTTTATACTTAGTTATACAATGTAAATAAATCTGAAACTAGAAAGTGTTATTTGTTAATTGTGTATTATATTTTTTTTTCCAATGTTTGGAGGTACCTAAATGAATGTTTAATATGGTCAGCTCTGAATAGTGGCAGAAAAAAAAAGCTACTTTTAAGGGAGAGATCTCAAGAACTGTAAACATCTACTTTGAGCTGTAGTACTAAAGGTAGAAAGGGGATGAAGTAGACTTGCAACAGCCTTCTTCCTGCAGTGTATAGCTGTTACACCTCCCTACTCTTAAAGGAAGCAAAAGCTTTAAGATTTTTATGATGGTGAAGTATCATCTACACTTTACTCTCTATGCTACCACCAAAAAAAACTCTGCTTACTAAATTAATTCCTGAATTAATTGCTAATGTACTGAAATTATCTGTTTGAGTAAGAGTCACTGTTACAGGGTCACTATATCATTATGCATTAGGGAACTGTCTGCTGCCACAGGGACTGGTGCAGCACAAACTCAGCTTGATTAAAGCTCCCACTGTTTACAGCTTGTGCTTTATTAGTCTGAGGGAAAGCAATGTTAAAAAGGGGGGTTTTCCTATACAATATGAGAAGGGTTGTAAAAACCTAAGATTTTAGCAATCACTGAGAATTTAAATTCAAAATAATAAAGTAAACTCAACACAAATCCCACCCACTCAGTAACTTACCTCAATGCTTCAACGAAAGCTTTCAGCCCTTCTTTTGAAATCACTATTTTCTCACAGGCAGCAGTGCCCAAACTGAAGGAGATGCTCCTGTAACTCCTATAGAAGGATTAAGACTTAAAACTGAAAACAGCAACTTTGTGTTCTCAGTTTCTCCTACTTTTATTTACAAATTAAATATTTCAATTTTATGGCCTTTTGGGCCTGTGTATTATCTTTTAAAAAATTCTAACATAAGCCTATAATTAATTCTTAACCAAGCTGACACTGAAACAGAGTGGTCTTAAGAACTAAGCCCTTCAAAAAAATCAAATCACACAAAAAAAACCTGGAAAAAAGAAATTGCAGGTACAAATAAAGTAGACTAACTTCAACTGATAAAATTTTACTTTTAAAAATAGTGACTAGTTCTTGTGTTGTCAGGAAGTTTTGACAAAAAACATGACTTTACAATTATCTGTATGAATAAGAAGCAAATTTGGGGCTACAAAATGCCATCACTATAGCTTTCCACACAGGCAGTTTGACAGGAGCTACAACAAAGACTGCCTTCAGAGGAGCCAAGACACTTGCTTCTAGAGAACTGTGATTTTCAGGTAAGCTTGTTCACTGACAGCATTCCTCCTCATAGGATGTGACTCCACAATGTTTTAAGTCATAGGCTGTATTTACATCCAAGCCTTGAGCGAAAATTATATGTTTAAAAAGAAAAATGTTTTTTTTCATGCTTTCTCCTCTCCACTGGTTTGGAGAGATTAAAAATCTCCTTTGCAAGGGTCAAGGTTGTATTCACAGTTAAAATGTAGGGGGAAAAATTGAGATAATAATTAACCAGTAGCCATTTGAACATGTTTCCCAATAAGCTGCTTCAAACTCACCTACTTCCAGCTATATATAAACCAGAACAAATTGTTTTATTACTGCAGAAAAAAACGTGTGCTGTTCTCATTTAACCCTAGAAGAACAAAGAAATGCTGACTGTTGATAGAAGTAAAATTATCTTTTAAAATACTGGAGGGGAAAAAAGCAGTATTAGTCTTTCCCAAGTATACTACGTAGTAATTTACTTAAATAGTACAGGTGTAAACATAACATGATGGAGTAACACTGGAAACACCTGAAACCATAAAATGTTTAGAGAAACGGCACATGGAAACCAAAGCCACCTGGGAAGTAATTCAACAATTTTTCCTGAGGTTAAAACAGCTTATGTGAAATGAAAAGAACCAGAATCCAGGCTCAAGTCCAAAGAGCTACACAGAAAACTCATCATTCCAGACAGCTTGTTCTGTGGTATATTTATGATTACAATTGTTTTAATTAATTTTTATTCAATGGTTGTCTTAAACCCATCTGAAAATAAAAGGCAGTGTTGACTACCACTGGAAAATTGCAAATAAAATGTTTAATTTCAGAAACTGAGTTCACCATTTATAAATACACTAAAACATAGTAAATGCAAAATTAGATTAGGCATAGGTAGAGTATTTTAACAAAGCTACAACTTTTCTAAAAGGTCATAGGCAAATGATGACTTGTTTCCCAAAAAAGTATTCAATGAAAACTGAAATGAAAAGATAAATCTTTCCGAAGTTAAACTATGGAGAACGTTACTTTCAAATTAAAATGCTGGCTATTTTTTCCATCTTATTTGAAGTTTTAAGGGCTCTATATCCCATTTGCCTGATGGACACCAACAGTTAAGAATCAACCCTACTACATAAAGTTCTAAGCAGTGCACCATATCCATAAGGCTATTACTGAAAACCAGAAGTTCAGTTATTTCTGTACTAGGAGCTTTAAGACAGTTCTACACAATTGAAATTACATTAGGAGTAAGGGCTCAATTTTTACAATAGGGACCTTATAGTTTTGATGCACTAAAGATTAGAAAAGGCTTCAGAATGACGTTAGAGTCTTCGTGGTTTCTTGCCTTTTTTTGTACACGGCATTAAATAACAAGCATTAATTCACAAACTTTGATAAGACTTCCAAAGATCTTTTATAAATACCCAGAATATTTCTGTAATTCAGTTAAAATGTAAAACCTGAACAGGAGAACCCAGAATGAGAAGTTTTACTAGCAATTGCTGTATAGCTGACATTCCATATCATCTTAAATTTAAGATTTATTTTCAGATATTAAGTCAACAGTCTCCTGTAAACACATCTTCAATAACTCTTCTTAATCCTTTAAGTACTTTAGGGCTTGCAGTTAAAAACACCATATGATAAAAAGACAGCTTGAACCCCATCTTTCATGTACAGCTTTCTTTCGACAACTACAAAATCTGTTTTCTTGCCATTAAAGCAATGTTCAACTAAAATACAGTACCTGGTTTATGGTTTTTACATAATAATTGAATAAAAAACTACAGAATAGAACTGTTTACATCTTTTTTTTTTTGCCATTCTATTAAAACAAATGACTGAGCTTTTTTAAAGTTCATTTACAATTATGGATTAAAACCTACATAATTTTGTATAATTTGACGAGACAGGCTATCTCTAGTGTGAACTTTTAAAAAACATATATACAATATCTGGCCTGAAGTACTATGAATAAGGCACATGTAGACATATTGAAAGCTGAAAAAAATGAACCTAGAATTTGGAATTATAGTCACTGATTAGATGTCATACATGGCCCCTACTGGAGCAATTTAAAAATCTGAGTTATAGATAGTTAATATCCAGTGAGCAACAATAGATTTAGTCTAGCAGTTTGTTCATTAGTTTCAATACTGGAAGTATATTAAAGGAAGATTCACTTTCAAAAAGATAAGCTTTTCAAAGTGTTCAATCATTAACCTTGACTGACTAAAGCTGTTGCTTTCATTGGATGTATTGAACAATCTCTCTGAAGGAACAATGCTTGGTGGACAACCCAAGAACCTGACAGCCAATTTTGAGAGTACTGGCCAAGATGACTTCTTAAAGTTCCAGTAAGTTAGAGGATCACAGTTATGCTCAAGCACTTCTTCCTCCAAGTAAGAAAGCACCATTTCCTCTGGTAACTTTGCTCTCTCTTTCAGGTCTTTTGTTTTCTTCATGTCACCCATAAGTGACCAAAGATTATCTTCCCCATATGAATTTGTAGATGGTGAACCTATATCACATCCATTGGAAACAGGTTTATCATCATCTGAGGTAGAACTCATTATTTCCAGCTCCCTGATTAAGTCTTGTTTATATTGTTCAGCCTCCTCTTCTGTAAATAAGGATGTTTTATACCGGGGATCCAGAAGCGTAGCAAAAATGTACCTTGGATCATGAAGCGTGGAGGACAATCTACTCACCATAGCTTCTTTCAAAGATTTCAGCATAGTATCTATGCCCATAGTTTCCTCAAATAGCATTTCTATTTTTCTGTTAAGTATATGGATCATTGGAATCACTTGGCTTAGAGTAGACATGTGTGTACTCATCTCCCTACTTGCAGCTTCGAAAGGTTTGAGAGCGTGACACACCGACTGCATGACTTCCCACTGGTCACAACTTATTAGCTCCCGAAAGCTGCACTCTATCGACATTTCATCAATTGCTCTTTTCTGTTCAATAAGACGTTCAAGCATATGAAATGATGTATTCCACTTGGATGGAACATCTTGTATTAGCTGATGCTGAGGCAACTCATACTCTTTTTGCAACTCAGCTAACTTCTCTTTTGCTTTTGCTGACCGGTGGACGCGTTCACAGATCTTTCTTGCAATACTAAGCAAATTCTGAACCATTCTCTGGCTTTTAATAGCCTCATTTACAATTACATTAACAGTGTGACTAAAGCATTGTACACTTGAATGATCACCTTCATTTAAAGTTTTTTCTATACTCTGATTATCAGTAACAGTAATCCCAATCTGAAGTCCAATGGAAGTAATCCATGTTTCCCACCAGTATTCCAACTGCTTTTGAATACTGATTCCATTGTAGTCGCAGTCAATCTGTGATACATTTAACAGTGCTGAACAATGGTAATCCTCACACTGTGGTCGAAATGAAGACTCAAATGTTACCCAGTGAGCAGTCAGGGTTAGATATTCTCGTGTTTGGTTGCTCATCCATATTCCAGATGTAAAATGGATCACTCCGCTTTCGGCTTCTTTAAGATGTGAAATAATTATTTGTTTTACATTATCATACATATCTGGAATTGCTGTCCTAGAAAAGTAAGATGGAGAAGGTAAAGAATACTGAGGTTGCAAATATTCAAGCAGCCTGTTAAAGCCAATGTTGTCTACAAAAGAATATGGCTGAAGGTCAAGTGCAATCATTTCAGCTACAAGACTTGTGATTTTTTTGGCAACTGGGTGAGAGTCACAAAACTTGTCATTGGTTTCATCAAAATTTGAAGATCCTAGTAACTCTGTGCGCAGTGGCATGTGATTATCCGTGGATGAGGATAATACTGTCTCTGGGACATCAGTTTTCAATACATTGTTATGAAACCGCTGCAAATGTCTTAGAAGGCAACTTGTGCCTAGGTTTGTTGGCTTTTTCCCCCTACTTATTATACGTCCACAGTGTGTACATATTACCTTTGTTGAATCTGCAGAACAAATTGAAAAGTGATTCCACAGTTTTGAGGTCTTCTTACTATTAACAGGAAATATAATTTGATTATCATGTGTAACCATTGTAGGCAAGTCAGTCAACTTTGAGGATGAACATTCTGCAGAAGCCAAAGTGGCATAAGGAGAATTTGCCAAACTCACATCAAGAAAGCTCTTTTGGTTTCCAATTACATCAGGATGCCGTCTATATAAATGTCTCATTAAGCAGCTTGTGCCCACATCTCCTTTCTTGCCACGACTTATCATACAACTGCAGTATCTACACACTGCTTTTAAACTGTCTGCAGGTGAGAGTGAAAAGTGGTGCCAAACTTCTGATTTAAGCCTTTTCATAATCCTTTTATTTTGCTGAAACACAGCAGTAGGTTCAAATATTAGTGGACCTAATCCTTCACACTGTTTTTCAGGAGATGAAACAAAGGAGACTTCACCTATATCATCAGAAGATGACAGCATTGAGTCTTCCACTAGAGCATCTCCAGAAGGGAGATTAGTATGGATCTCCTCGGAGATTCTGTCTGGAGAAGAAGAAACAGAAGTTGGTTCTTTCATTAGTTTTCCAGGAGAGGATGACATAGAATTCAGATCGCTATCTGATGGTAGTAAAGAAGGCAAGAGAGTTGGAGGTGCAGTGTAGAGAGGTGGTATGCTGGTACCACCCCCATTCTCTTGCAGGACAATGGAACGATGGGCTCTCCACATGTGTCTTATTAAACAACTTGTTCCTAGGTCTTTTCCATTTTTTCCTCTACTGAATTCATTCATGCAGTGGATGCAAACAGCTTTAGAATTATCTAGAGGTGACAAATAGAAGTGTTTCCAGACAGCAGATCTCCTTCTAGAACCTGATGCACTCTTTGGAATTACAACTGTTTTTTCTGCTACATTCTCAACAGTGTCATCATACTGGTTGTTGGCTTGCTGTGGAGATGAACCAACCATGACTTCTTCTTTGCTGCACTTTTCAGAAACTGAGAGATCTGCTATTTCTTCAGAAGAAACAATAGAAACAGATTCCTCAATTATTCGATCTGGAGATGGTATTTTAGAAGCCATTTTCTTGACCAGTTTTATGGGGGATAACATAGAACTCAGATCTCCAACATCTGCAGACTGAGGTGGCAGCAATAGTGTAGATGAAGAAAAGGAAGATATACCTGGCATAGTTCCATTTTCTTGAATTAGTACAGTGGGATGTGCTCTCCTCACGTGTCTCATGAGACAACTTGTACTCAGGTCCTTTTCATTTTTACCCCTGCTAAATTCTTTCATACAGTACATACATATTGCTTTAGTGCTATCTCTAGGAGATATAAAAAAATGGTTCCAAGCAGGTGACTTTTTTCTTGAGCTTATGTTTCTGCTAGAAAGGAGGCTTTGTGTCACAGCTTCCATTGCTACATCATACAGCGTATTACTATACTGAGAAAAAAGAGATCCATAATCATCTTCATTTTCTGTAGACAAGTATTTGCCAGGGTTGTTGGTAATGAAGTTCTTCTCTTTGTCTTCCTGCTCATCACTGCTGTCTGCATGTTTGAAATCATCTTGCTCGGCCTTTATATCTGTTCTTTCTAGAGTAGAGTTAATGCTGTCTTCTTCTTGCTCTACTTTTAAGTTATTGATTTTACCCAATACAAAATTATCATCCATTCCGGGGCAATCTGCTTTACTCACGTCCATGGATAACAAGTTCTTGCCAGGACTTCATTTATTAATAAATATAGATAATTTAAAAGATTATTTAAAATTTGATTAAAATTATGTATCTTGTATACTGAATGTAAAAACAAAATGTATGCCTGTGTTAAAATAATCTCTGGTTTATGAATTCTGTATCCGTATTGTGCATAAGAAAATATAATTAGTCATGAAAATGCATTTAAAAATTATAGACTTAATTAATGGAATCTCATTTTTTCCCAGGATCAGGACATTTCAGGTCATAGATGAATGTTCTCAAAGACAGCTACTTCTAAATGCTTCATGTTGTAGATATAATCCTAAAAAATGAATGTTCTGTTTTCTTGTCGAAGGAAGCCATTCTGTTCATCTTGATTGAGCAACTGAGATTCTTTTACACCATCTAGAAATAAAAAGAATGAGAAGACAAAGTTGACTAACACACTTTAAGGAACTATAGATAAGGTGAACCGAAAAAAGACACTGAATACTCTGTAGGTTTTGGATTTTTTTCTCCTTTGAAACAAAAACACTTCAGTGTACTATTGAAAAAAAGGGAAAAAACCCAGCATTTACTCAATACATTTATTGTGGGCAAAATGTGTCTACACACACAGCTCTGGTTCTACTTTGACAAAATCCAGAGTCCAAGCATCACTTTTGCATTTGTTTGGACATACCTATGCCTCATCCTACACCATAATGCAATCACTGCATGCACACATATATACCAAAATACATACACACATATGTATCTAAAAGCATATACCATATAGGTGTCTATATCTACAGATATAAATGACAACAAGCAGCCATTTAATCACATTAGCACAGAAATATGTACATAAAACAAAACGTTACATTATACTCCTGTACATGTGAGCCCTTCATTACTGACAGCAGTGTTTAAAGAGAAAACAAGAAACCTCTGTAAGGGTGTCCAGCATTGTCACATCAATCTCTTCCTCTGACCATAGCCACACGTTTGTATTCATGACATAACACTCTCAGACAACAACACGCTATAGAAACAACCTACTTTTAGATCTACATGACTAAAAACTGAAATGTTTCATCCAGGATAATTGAGCTGTATAAATGCCATATGGACAGAGAGGTCTTCCAAACGCATAACAACATCACTCAGAAGCCAAGACACAGTTGCATACGCTGGTGCCCAGTACAGCACTGCCCGCTCAAGTTCCTTGCATACCCAAAGGGTACACTAGAAAACCCATTTACACCAAGACAGCTAATTTGAGTCGTGGGTAAAGATTTTTCACCACCAATTCCAGTATAAAGAGTAGGTTTCTGAAGTTGCATATGAAAGGGCAACAGCAGGCTCAAAAACCGCAACCCCCCAGTAGTCCTTCACGAACATGAAGAAGCTGTCTGCATTTTTTTTTCACTACAGTTGTACCAGAATTCTAAATTTTGCCAAACCCTTTCTCATTTATTCTTTTGTGTCATTAATGTAGTTATTGGTGCCTTCATACAAGATAACAAACATTTTCGGCCACACTGCTGATGCTACACTATGCACTGCAATTTGTGCCATGTATAGAACTCTTTCTCCACAGCTAAAGACAGAACACAAATTTGAATTGATTGTTTTAAAAGCTTCCTACAACTTTTATATGTTACTGAAACATGAGAAGAACTGGCATGATTCTTGGGGAGTTCTGTGCAGGGCCAGGAGCTGCACTTAATCCTGATGAGTCCCTTCCAACTCAGCATATTCTATGATTTCAGAAGAAAAGCTGAAATTAGCCTTAGCTACAAAACACATTTTTAAAAGCCTGTGTTATTCACACAGACATTTCCTTCCTGTATAAAGATCAATGTCATATTAGCTTTGTAACCTATTTTAATTAATTTTTCTCTGAGGTCTGTTTACAAGAGAAATTAGAAACACTTATTTTCTGTGAATTTCAGATTTATGGAAAGCCTATCATAGTGATAACTTACTTTGTTTTCCAGAGCAAGGGAAGGGACAGGGAAAAGGAGAGGCAATCATCTTACTGCAGCTATTTTAAGAAAAGGGAGATGGAGCAGTCAGAACTTGCTAAGGTGTAGGAAACAACTCTGCTTTTCTTTCTGTGCAAGTTTTAGTCTTTGTGCCTTCCTCTCTTGTTCTCAGGAAAAAAAAGTTATCTTTAGATCCCAAAAGATATAAGGGTTAAGCATGAAGAACAATGAAGGGAAAGACTTGAAGAAAAACCTGAGATTTCTAGAAGAAATTTACACTACACAGACTTTCCATAGGTTTGTGAAATCACATCTGAGAACAATTCTGGCAGCCAGATACTAAATTTACATGACTCAGTATAAGACTGAATGAAACAGAAGCTAGTGATCACACACATACTGATGATATGGAAGCACGTGGATCTGGGACAAGAGAGAGAGTGTAACATAGTCAACTTTTTTAATAGGAATCCATCTAAGAGGATTTTTGTTTCATCTTTACTTTGATCTAATCTGTGAATTTGAAGCTTCTATTGCAAACAGGAAAAGCAAGAAAATGTAATAAGCTGTTGTGACTTAGGATCACAGAATAGAAAGGCTCACAAGCAAGTGACTTGATGCAGAGCTTACAGAACATAAATTATGCATGGAAGTGCCAAGTTACAGTAAGCACATTACAGATTCCTAGCTAGATTCACACAAAATACACATATACATCCACTGGCATCGGGTTCTGATGAACCTGGGTGCAATTTCTTTGGCTCAGAACATCTTTAGCCTGCAATTCCTGTAATTTCTTAACTATGCAAAACCAATTCTAGGCTTTAAACAGAAAAACCTGCAGAGATGCTTCAGTTGCCTCTGTCCTGGTAAGCAGTTACTGCTTAACACAGTAAAGCTTAAGGTAGCTGTGATGGGAAGATTTGAAAACCTGATAAATAAGACCAGTTGCAAACTTTACAACCACACTTAACTAGGCTGACATTCATTAACACACATTGCCAGTGGTTAAGTTCTTAATCATTATCAGCCATTATCACTACATATTCAAACACTTAGGGCCTAATCATCTTATCCTAAATTAGCTTTGCGTACACAATACTACTGAGCCATGCCATGTAGTTAAATACTGATGACTGTGGTCCTTGACAGTCTTACTTACTGAAGCTGAGGTGAAGAGGTGAGGGAGCTATTTGGACTCTGAAGCAGGAACCATGGTGGTAGACTTCTTTCTTCCCTATTTCTCCTTGCTATCACTGGGTGTTTTTAATGCTAATAATCTTCTCCCCCAAGAAAGGATGTGGGAAGCAATCTCACCTGCTCCTGACCTTATTGTCTTCATTTCTTTAGGACCAAAAATTGTTCTTGTCCCACCAGAAATCTTTCCTGCTCACTCTGTATCCTTGGTTTCAGGTTGCAGATTTTACTGCTTGAATTGTTGATTTACATGGTTTTTGTCCCTCATTTGTGTAATTAAATCTGGGTCTTTCTTTGCAGCTGTATGTTCTTTCTATATTTATGCTTAACTGTGAAAATGCCCCCAAGTTAGCAGGGTTGTTATGCTATTGGGAGTGTTACAAAGCACTTACAGAATGGTCAGTTACACTATTTTACTGTACTTATGACTGAGTGTAAGATAAGAAAACCTTATTTATATCTTGTCCACTTTATGGGTGTTATAGGTCTCCAGCCACATAGTACATATTTTTCTGGGCACTGCTGCTGCTTTCTAGAAATGAGCAGAAATAGCTGAGCTTAGAGGAGACAATCACTTCCTAGGAAATCCCCAAAGTTGGATGCCCCTGAGAAGATTCTGAACGTATTTTTTTCCATTTCCTTGCAAACATTCAAGCATGATCTTTGTTGCTTTGAGAACTGGCTGAATGGCAGAGCTCAGAGGGCTGCGATCAGCAGTGCAGTCGATGTAGAGGCCTGTAGCCAGCAGTGTTCCCCAAGGTCAGCACTGGCTCCAGACTGGTTCAACTCATTCATCAGTGACATGCATGAGGGGACAGAGCCCACCCTTGGCAAGCTTGCTGAAGATAGAAAACTGGGACGAGTGGCCGATACACCTGAAGGCTGTGCTGCCATTCAGCCAGACCTGGACAGGCTGGTGAGTCCTGCACCTGCAGAAGAATAACCCCAGGCACCCGTACAGGCTGGGGGCTGACCTCCTCAAAGCAGCTCTGCAGAGAAGGACATGGGGGCCCTGGCAGACAGCAAGCTGCCCATGAGCCAGCAGAGTGTCCTTGTGGCCAAAGAGGCCAATGGTATCCTGGGATGCATTAGGAAGAGCACTGCTAGCAGGTTGAGGGAGATCATCCTGCACCTCTACTCAGCTCTGGGGAGGCCACATCTGGAGTGCCTGTGTCCAGTTCTGGGCTACCCAGTTAAGAAATAGAATGAAGTATTGGAGGAAGTCCAGTGGGGGGTTATGAAGATAGTTACAGGATTGGAGCATCTCTCATGAGGAAAAGCTGAGAGCTGGAACTGTTTAGCCTAGAGGAGAGAGGTCTGAGAGGAGGTCATATCAATGCACACAAATATCTGAAGGACAGGTGTCAAGAAGATGGAGTCAGGCTCTATTTGGTGGTGCCCAGTGACAGGACAAGAGGCAATGGGTACAAACTGAAAAAGAGGAGGGTCCATCTGAATACAAGGAAAATTTTCTTTCTTTTGACAGTGACAGAGCACTGGAAGCAGCTGCCCAGAGAGGTTGTGGAGTCTCCTTTGGAGATATTCAAAACCTGTCTGAACAAAGATTCTGTCCAACCTGTTCTAGCTGAACCTGCTTTAGTGGGGGGGTTGGACTAGATGATCTCCAGAGGTCTGTTTCAATCCCCATCATTCTGTGATTCTGTGTTGTGATGTTACTACATCCCACTGTAAAATTAAGTCAAGTTCCTTCCCTTCAAACACCCTTGCAGGTTGAACCCAAATTTTCTTTAGAATACAGTCCCCAGAATGCTCAGTGTTAGAAGCATAGTTATGTTCTTCATCTCCTCCTTCCATGCCAACTCTACGTAAAAGTCAATCTGTTTTAATAAGAAAAAGGATGGAGTGTTTTAGAATTTTAGTCACCTAGATCAAAGTATGAATTTGGTTATGACCACCTTTACATAGCTTATTTACCCTTGGACCCAAGCTACTCAAAATTAAGGACTACTGCTAAACAAACAGGATATTCAAGGAGAAGAAAAATGTTTTCAAAGGTACAAAAGGCTACAGGCAGTCAGCTCAAAATTAAGGTGATCTATGCTTTTGAAATCACCACAATGAGAAACAAGAGTCACATTGCAACAAAAAAATCTTCAAAGAAAATAAATGGAATTAAAGAACAACTATCTACTCAAACGCACTACTCTGGACTATGAGCTCCTGAGCGGCGGCAGTCAATGGTTCATTCTGGTAAGAAGCCTGCAAAAACATTTTGTAGGATTTTCCATTCAAAATGGGATTACTGAAAGTGTACAGTGGTTGACAAGAAACGTCAGGAGAATGTCACTGATCCCGAGTGCCACAGCAAACTGCCACGACCAGAAGGAATCAGTGCTGAAGGAAGGAGGTAAAAAGTAAAACACTGGTGTCTCAGAATTGCAGAGACATACATTAACAGACAGAGAAGTATGAAAAGTATGCAAGAACACTAAACCATAAGCAGATTATTTTTTTAAAGCAGAGAGTGGCCTGTAAGCTTTAAACAATTTTAGATTTTACATTGAATAGCCAGGCAACAATCATGAACTTGACTATATCACAGAATCATGGTGCAAATAATGGTCTAGAGAAAGTAATTTAAAACAAAAACTTTACATTATTATTGAAGTGCATGCAGTGTAAATACAAAGACACACAAAAAAATGCAAGAGCAGTTGTTTTCAAGAAAGATGCAAAATGTGAAGACAGTGAAAGCAAAGGCATTTGCTAGTTTGAAAAAAAAAATCAAAAGTAGTGATACATTTTGAGTGTAAGATGTACATAAAAGCTCATTAAAAATAATTTGCACAAACAGAGGTCAGTTTTAGAATAAATAGTGTTAATCTTGTTTATTTCTGGAAATGTACAGGTGTCATTAAGAATACCAAATAAAGAGAAAAACCCTAAGAGCAAGCAATACAAGCAATAAGAAGCACACACTTTAAGAAATTACCTGCTTCAGCTGCAATGGCAGGTGTTATGCTAATAAAGGAATATTTGCTAAGCAAAACAAATCAAACAAATCAACACAAAACCACAAAAAAAACCCCCTCCAAAAATCCAGAAAACACACATCCAAACCCCTTCACAAATAAGCAGAATGCATTTTTATAAATTTATAGCCCAGATAAACATTACTGCTTTTCAAAGTTATAAATCCCTTGAAGAAGGAAAACTAAGAACAGTGGCATTTTTTCTGTGTTTCCTATGACAAAATATCAGTACTAGCTTGCCCATAAAGAAGTACAGAGGTTTGCAAGATACTGAGCAATTAAAATGCAGAATTAGAAGATACTGCAAAACTAGCACGTCAGTCATATTTTGAAACAAGATGGGTCTTACTCTCAAGTCTCACAGAAGCTCACAGAAATTGGCACAGACAAACAAGCATGAACTAGGGGGATGCAATAGTTTAATCAGGAACGAAATACATAAAGTCAGGCTTAATAGAAGAAACAAGTTGTTCTGGACTTCATGGGAGGTATGATTTTATAGAGAACTGCTGGAAAAGAAAAGAGATGACACCTTTACTATTCCATTACTTTTCTAGTCACCTGAAAGGTGGTTTTACATAGGTTTTTTCTCCAACTTGTAAAACACCCTCTCACGTCCACAATGCTCCAAATGCTTCATCTGGACACAAAGGAAAGAAGTGTGGAAACAGCACCTCCAGTACTGGACACTGCCACTTGTTGACATGAATAGTCTTCTGTGAGCTCCCTGGTGCCCTCGTGCTACTTGCCAGGACACGACATAGAGACCTCCAATTTACTGAAGTATAAAGATCATTCATGCCCCTTCACGTTGCTGGAAAACTCAGGGCTTGGTGTAAGCTGGGGCCTAAATCAGTCATTGCAGGCAGAGAAAAACACAAGGTGTAGAGAGCTGAGTATTAGAGTCATCACCATTAGACTCTGAGTACTTAACTGTAAATAGAAATGCAGGAATTTAGCTGACGCGGAGACTAAAAACCTAAAAAGACTGGCCACTACATGTAAATATTCCCCTCTTTTTTGCCTCTTGTTCTACAAAACAAATAGTTTTACTGTGAACATAGACTATTTTAAACAGTAAAATAGATCTGCTAGGTCCAAGTTATAATTTTATAGTTTAGTGGACTCTTCTCTATGTTTTCTATTTTCTCCATCACCTCTAAATTAATAATAATTCAGAAAGGTAACAGCTCAGAAGTGAAAGTTTTAGTCACAGACTATTATTAAAGGGACAACGTTGAGTTAAAATCTAGCCAGCACACAGAAAACACCTACCGTTGTACAAACTCAAATCCCCCCAAATTTAGCCTCTTGAAAGATGTTTTTATTTGTACATCTGTTTTCTTTTCTTGCTGCTGTAAACATGAAAAGTCAATGGGATGTTGTTTACTAGTAATTTTCAGATATTCCCTGGAATCTCAAAAAAGAGTCAAGAACTAAAAGCTCCAGCTTTGTACTAATATTTCCATCTCAAACCCTAAATCATCTGCATCATGGAAGCAAGTGTGCATGCCAGCTTCCCCTGCACAAAACTACACTGGCTCTTACTCCATTGTGTTAAAGGCTGAAAATAATTCATGACAGTGGTAAAATTGAAGAGAAACAATATTATTTTCAGATTAACATAATTTTAAAAATACTTTGGAACAAAGTGGAAATGAAGATGTAATTTTTGTAAGTAATGCTCTTTTTTGAAAAAGAGGATCCAGTTCTTAATTCAGTTCTTCATTTGTATATCCTCAGCAATAAAACTTCTTAAAATAATTGAAATCATGCTTTTAAAAATTATACTGTACTATTATACAATATTATACATTTCATATTAATTAAAGTGTGATATAAATAAGGATGTTCACGTTAGCATGCACATTAACTGCATCAGGCTGACATTTAGTTCTGGCATCCCTATTTGGTGGTGCAGTGGGATACTCTGCCTGAAATGGGTAAAACAACTCAAATAATGCCCTATTTGCAAAGCTAGAAGTGGTAACTGAAGAGGGGGACATCATGATGCTTTTGGTGTTAAATAATGCTGAAACCAATCTGATTCATCAATCCCAAAGCTAAACATCCTGATGGTGAGATGAAGGTGTGGTAGATCTGTACCGGGATAAAGAAATAAACAAGTGATACTACTGATAACTTATCCAAAGCTGCTGAGCTGACACAGATGGAGACATCTGACTGACAGTCAGACACCTTTCACTGTAAAAGCCCAGTCCCAAATTTTAGTAGCAGGGTCTTCTGACATACCCCCTTCTTGGAGCGTATGTATGGAGATCCCTCCCTTGAGTGGAGATGTCCCTCAAGGCTACTCCTCTTACTCCTCGAGGCTGAGCAAAAGAGATTTGCTCACAGTTACTGTTATGGATGAGCAACTCCACAATCATTGTTATGAGTGAGTAATATCAATCCACTTAATAATTGTTTTTTTAGCTTTAATACATTGCTTTAATACAATTGCTTCAATATTGCTGCATAGCGTGCTATATTGTAATAGCTGTTATAGCTCCTATACTGTTTAGTAAATAATTCAGATCTTTTTATCTAATCATTATCATAATAAATCATATCTATTTATATAAATATATCTGGTTTGCCATCCTTAATCCTTCGGGACAAAGTTGTATAAAGGTTCAATTACACCTGTATAATCCTTTAGACAAAAACCATTACGAAGTCTGGGGCTAACATCAGGTCCAGTCACACCCAGGCTCCTACCTGAGAAGGAGGTTAGAAATCAAGGGGGTCCTTTCTGCACCCTGTGTCTCAACAGGAAGGCTTCTCTAATAAACTTTGTCTGAAGCTCCCACTTTGTCTGAAGCTCACTTGCCTGTGACACATGCCCAGCCAGATTTGGTAAACGTGCTCAGTACCCAAATGTTTCGTCAGACTCAGTGATAACAGGCTGACTGCTCAGAATGTGTAAGAATAAAGAATAAATGCAGGGTAGTGAGTCAAAGCTCTACCTTATTTCTGGATAAATCAGTCTTCATAATTTATTTGCCAATTTATTAAGCATATATCTATTTGAAACATCATCCTCCACCACCTAGATTTAAGCCCATAGCACAGAAATCCCCAGTCCACATGGTTTCAAACAGCATTTATCTTAAAAGTAAAATAAAAATGCAAAGCTATAACAAAACAATCACCGCAGTCAAAACAATGTCACTCCCGACTTTTATGTAAAAATATAAAGAAACATGCTGCATTACCACCATACATAACATTATGTATCACCAGGATTAGCAGCACTATTCACACCTACAACCACCTGATAAGCCTTTAATAGTTGCTATTTTTTTTCCTTAGTGCACTAAAAATACCATCAGATCTCAAATGGGGCTACATCCCTTCACATGTCCTTTGCTAACTTCCCACAGCAGCAGCACACTATAATGAAGAAGGACAAAAAAAAGCAGGTTATACACATGCTAATAATCTATTAGGTTTATTAGATCTATCACAGATCTATCACAATAAGTGATCAGATCTATCACAATAAGTAAATTATGTCAACATTTGTCTAGGATCCAAACTGTCTCAAGTGTTCAAGTGTTATTTCTCATTATCAGACATGGAATACTTGCAGGGTATGTTTATAAGCTATTGTTCACACCTCCTAAATGTCACATCTGCCCATCATTAGTTAAAATGCCAATGTTTTAAGCAATAATTTCATTTAAACTTTAAGCAGGATTTTCCCAAGTCTTACACATCAGTTCAGTGTTGCTTCAAATTATAGCTACAGCAAATTATACACTTATTTTGATATTTTTATCATTTATAATCATATTCTGATATGATGGGGAAATTCTTAACGTTACAGGAAATAAGGTGGTTTTCAAAAAAAAAAATTAAATTTTTTTTTTTTTACACAGCTGAAAAATACATTGGCTTATAGGGTTTTTAGAGCAGGACATCAAAGCTGCTTTTAGTACCACATGCTGTACAATTTGGGTCTGAGGGCAGATGAATGAAGGCTGCAGTAATACAACACAAGGGTAAAATGGAGAAGATAAAGTAAGAACAGAGTAGGAAAGATGTATCAGTATTATCACAGAATACAAAACAACACACAACCAAAACCACAGTAACAACACGTAAATTAGGAAAGTATGAAAGGCAAAAGACTAAGGATTTATTCCATATTGCCAGAGAACAGCAGCCTGCTTCAGAAAAGCATCAGAAAATTCAAAGCGAAGCTCCTCTAACAATTCTTCTCTCAAGTGACCAATTCTCTGAACAGCCCATTAGACTCTTCTCTTCCTTCTCCCATGCAGCCCACAACAGACAAAATGAATGGCATAGGATTAGGACAGGAGATTTTTCTACTGACTAGTCTACCTTCCTAGCTTGCAACATAATAAAAACCATACCATAACCATTTTGTGTTATTTCTGTTAAATGTCTATCTTTAAACCCAGTAAGAGTGAAACTTCAAGCACCTTAAGGATGATTTCAAACAGTAAGAAATGAGACACCTGTAAGGGAGAAAGCTGAGGCTTACAAAGCAGAATAGGCAGGGTGATGAAGAACGAATAAACAGGAGAGCCACACCGGGTATTGTGCACAGTAAATCTTCTTGGAACTCTTGCTGAAAACATCCATATAAGTATAAAGTGGAAAAAAACTTCCCAGAATGTAAACTGAGTCCTTTACAGAATATAGTATTAAATTAACTTGTCCAAACCATAATTTTTCTAATATAAAAAATTGAACTGTATTTGTTACACTGCTAAGACTATAATATATTAGTACCTATTTTCATGCTAACCAGATGAAGTCTGAAGATGTCTGTTTTAAAAACTCTTCATAGCTACCCATCACCCCAATTCTGTGCTCGTATTGATGTCACTTGGTTATGTCCCCAGATAGTTTCAGCAGTGCTATTGAGAGGTTTTCCATGACTTACATACATCAATTTGCATATGTGTAACATGACATAGTACTGTGCTTTTATTAAATATTTGTATCCTGGAATGCTTGTGAACTTAAAGGGAACTTAGAAAGAAAATTCAATTCATAGTACCCAAAAAGGCAAAAAATATTTTCAAGAGTATAAACAGTAGTTTAAATACTTCATAGGGATTTTTTTTACAGCCAAGCTTAATAATTCTTTTGTCACAAAATTTTATTTCAAGTCAGAAGACACCTGGCATGGAAAAGAAACAAATTTCTTTGGAGAATCATTTGCAACTGGGGGCATCTTCTTTCTTCCTCACGCAATAAACTGAAGTATGTCTAGATTTTTCTTGAAGTAAGGAAAAGATCATCTCTTTACTAAACCTACTAAACAAAACAGAAAGCAATATTTACAATACTATCCAAGGTAATTTTTAAAGTTCAGAAACACTCAATTTCACCACTGTGCCAATGAGTACAAGAACTGTAACAAAAATAAAGAGGTAACTTTAAAACCAAGCTTTCATATCACATACAGGCGTAATCCACTTGTCCATGATAGGTGTGAGCTTCTAATGCCTCTTTCAGTTAATTTTTGTCATTCTGTATTTTCAAAGTAAATTGTACATTCACCTGATATGCCAGTTTAAAAAGCAATTATCACATCTATTTCCTTCTCAAAATAAACATTCCTATTCATGGAACAGGGGAAGGGGGAGAAAGAAATGAGTGTATTCACTTGTCAACCAGCCTGTTCCTACCATCCATGACAAGAGGTATCTTCCTCTTAACCTGTTTTACGGACATGTTCTCTTTGCCTTCTTCAAGGCAAGGTGAGACTTTGCAAAGATTTTACTGACTCAGACAACCAAGGGAAGCCGATATTGTTTCCACCAGCACCACAGTGAGCAATAGCAGAAAGTACAAAGAGAATCTCTCACCCCAGGTAAACAAATAGCTCCTTCTCCTAACAGCTTCTTGTCCCAAAAGAAATGGTTTCTAGAAGAACCATCCTACTGCCATAGACAGATTCTAATTTGAGCAAATAAGGTTTTGCTCAAGGAGCAAAATATGCAAGTTTTAAATTAAGAATAAAGTTTTTTGTAGTACTTTTTCTAAGCAGTGCAGTCCATGAGCTTTAACTAACGTAATGCAACTTGGTTTTTAAAGAAGTTTTACAGAATAAGACTACACAGGTGCCCTATTCAGAGTAGGATCCACAACACTATTAGCAGAAGAACAGGTAAAGAAATGGATAACTCTTGCTGTTCCCCTTTGCTTGATTTCTATTATTATACATAGTTGTTTTAATAAACCTAATCATTTGTGAAGTATAGAAAGGGAAATAAATAAAAACATTTAGAAAAAAGAGAAGGATGAGAAATCTTCCTGATCTGAATGAGCATCATTGCATTTCCTGTCATAAATGGACTGTGGTCTCCCCACAGTGCAGTCAGCCACAGAAGATAACTCATAATCACTAGAAAAGCAAAAGAGTAGAACTTCAGTTCCTCCTGTTTCCGAGTATCAAAAGCAAAGATGCTACTGACAGCATCGTCTGCACACTCTTTGGCTCCCTGAAAGCTGACCCACTCTTCCCGAAGCTATTAATGCAAGTCGCAGCAAGTGACAACCTCCCATGTAATGAGTTCTACACTGTTGTCTTTTGGTTGTTTTTTTCCCCTCTTGTCTGTACATATGCTCCCATATCATGCATATCACATTTCCATCTTTAATGCAGAAGAAGAGGAATCACAGAGTAAAAAACAGAAAATATGACTGCCATCATATGTCACATTTTCGCATTGGGATTTGCAGTCCCAAATCTTAAATTAAGAAAAGCTGTCAAGAGCTAGGAGCCAGTAGTTGGGTGTGAGATATAAACAGGCAGCAGTTTACACACTGATTTTTTCCTCTTCCACCTCCTCACAGCACATCTAGCACTACTAAATCCCTTGACTCAGGAACCAGATTTTCTTCAATGATCTAAACTGCACATAAAAATTACTGTATAGCATATGCACTGGAAGACTAATTCTTACAGTGGATGCTAAAGGATGTAGCCCTACAACATTTCTGACATACCAAAATTTAACTTTTAACAAAAAAGATAACATCCAGACAGCAGAATACTCCCATCTTTGTTCTCAGGAGACTCCAGCTCTTTATAAGTATTCTTTCTTCAGGTACCCATTGCCAAGAGAGCTGCCTTAATCACAAATGAAGACAGCATCTATCAGAACCCTGAACTTGCAGTGAACAATTATTTCATATGGGACTATAATTCAAGAAATAGTCTTGAAGGTACTAAGACCACATACTCATTTTCATTAGACAGCTAGTACTAAAGTGGGTATTTTCATTGAGTGCTTTTAACCTGGAGAGTCACAATAGAAAGGAACTTTAAGTATAATATACTACAGTGCTTGACATCATGTAATGAAACTGTGCAAAGCATTCAATGACCTTGAGATGAGTATATTAGAATTCTGCCTTAACTACACAGAGTGAACTTTTGAATATTCTGGAAAAACAACATTGCCCCTTTTATCAGATTTCTTTACAGTGGTCTAAAACTTGAGAGGCTGCAGCAAATGACAACTACCCTCCTGCTCTTCAGCTCTGCTGCGCGTTTGGAAAGCATTAACAGTTCATTTTTGCTTAGATTCTGATGAAGAACAATCCACAGACAGACTTAGTATGTAACAAAATCTTCCACACCTTCTGTATTGTGTCACCTAGGAAAACCTTCCTTCAAAGAATGAATCTGAATGTTTTTAATTTTCTCTTCCTACAAAGGCTTATGGGAAAAGGCTGCAAAAGTTAGGGTTGTTCAGCCTGGAGAAGAGAAGGCTCCAGAAGACTTCAGAGTAGCCTTTCAGAAAGAGGGGTTTGACAGGAAGGTGGGGACAAACTTTTTAGCAGGGCCTGTAATGATAGGACACAGGGTAATGTTTTAAACAAAAAGAGGGTAGACTCAAACTAGATATAGGGAATAAATTTTTCTACAATGAGGATGGTGAAATGCTGAAACAGGTTTTCCAGATATGTGGTAGATGCCCCATCTCTGGAAACATTCAAGGGCAGGTTGGATGGAGGTCTGAGCAACATGGTCTAGGTTGAAGATGTCCCTGCTTATGGCAAGCAGTTGGACTATGTGGCCTTTAGAGCTCCCTTCCAACCCAAACCATCCTACGACCCCTCCAAGACTTCCTAGCTCAACATTTTCCCCGCCTTAAACATTTTGTCCATCTGTTGTTAATGTGCCTGTTAACCAATAATGTGGCAGCTTAAAAGTGGAGTTATTTTATTCAGGGCAGGGAGTGGATGTGACACAAGAAATAAACACAAAGCTCTGAAGCACTATACAAGAACAACATTTATTGTTACTCTACACACAAATGTTGATGTGCATATGAACAATTTTTTTTCTACTGCATCTTAGTTTTCTCAGGCTTTCAAAAATCTACTCAACAGCTTAAACTGTATATATTCAGTTTCAATATTTTCAGACAAAAACGCTACAACAAAATATTAAAACTAACTTTATCAGTGAAGACATGAAAATCTAATTAAGACGCCTGTAATTTGAGTACAGGATGAATGTAGCACGTAAGTTACCTCCCCTTTTTAAGCAGTATAATTCAGGGTAAAGATGTATATACGCCAGCTGATACCACAGAGTAAGATGTGCCCCATAAATCATAAAATAGTTACTATTTCTGTACCACTGTAAAGATATCCAGGCTTCCAAACTTCATTTTTAAGGCTCAGACACTCATACAAACCTCCTGCTAAATTTTTAAGCTCCATACAAGTCAATGCACAGACATACAATTATTCATTACTTTTATCCATTGTCTTCCTCTAAATTAATAAAAATAAGGATACAAGACTCAAAACAAACAAGCTGCCCACTAGTTTATTGAGAAAAACAAACAAACTTACACATCTGTTTCACTGCTTGTAGGAGGCTTCATTTGAGGTTAAATACTTGCTACTCAAACTTAATGAGATGATTGTATCTAAAGAAAAGAAAAAAGTAATTACTTTTAGTATTTTTTTAAACATATTAACTGTCACAGTGGCAAGTCATGAGATGTTTCAAGTTTCTCTTTAGGTGATAGCTCCAGAGTTGCACTTACATGACTAGCTCATACGTTTTTTCAACACCCTACCCCTCATAATTGTCAGGAAAAATTATATTATTATAAAATTATAGAGCTCCACAGCAAAAACCACACAAAAACTCCCCATAAACCAAGAAACAAACAACCTCCCCGATATACCCCCTCAGATGATTACTAAAGAAAGGTCCAATTTTCATACTTAGCACAGCTCCATTTTTTATGCTTATGCTGAATGAAATGGAGGCTACATTACAAGCAAGATCTCAAAGAAGCTTGCTGACACCTTTCAATGCACTACAGGATTCACCTTGCTGCACCTTCTCCTCACAAGCTAAAGATATTGCTTCCACACTGCACCAACTCTGTGTATTAATCAATGTGCAATAGCATAGGATCAACACAAGATTATCATTCCCACGTATGAGAAAGGAGCAATTGCAAGTGAAGCATTAGATCACGTATTTTGACTGAGCAACAAAACAGACCAAAACAGTTTATCACAGGACACATTTTTTGAGTTTTGCAACTTCAGTCCCACTGACCATTATACAGACATGAGTGCCATTGTACAGAGGCCTCAGCTGCTACACTGCCCCAGTACACTGAAAAAACCCCAACACAACCAACCAAGAAATAACATTGTTACCTTAGAAAATCCATAATCTGCAAAGCATTCTCCCTATCACTCTTCTTAATCAGACTGTGAGATGTTTAACGAGATATATATATATATATATGTATAGAGAGAGAGAGAGAGACACACACACAAGCATATATGTTTATATATACCCACACTTAGGGGGTCTTTTCCTTAGGAAGATCACCTCGCAGACGGCAGAGAGTCCTGACGACTGGCTTACTGTGCATTATGAAATGAACTATATATAACTTCTTTTATTGACACTTTTTACTTAAAATTACTCCTCTAGTGCTTCTTAAGCAAGTGAAACATCTCCAGAGCTGTGCTGCTGGCTAATTTGACTGTTGAGACACTTCAGCTATGCCTATTACAGCAACATTTAAATAATGTATACAGGGAGGAAGGTGTCAGCCAAGGAGACAGAGACCCACCCGATGCAGGGTGCTCAGTGGAGCAGTTAGGGAACTCTCCTCAGATGTGGATTAAGCTCCTCAGGCAAAGCAGGGAAGTGAACCTGGCTCTTCCACATTCCTTGCAAGTGCCAGAGCCATCAGACTACAGGCAAGATAAAGTACAAATATGCATCTTTATGCTCCCTGATGTCTTTAAAAAACAACACTGAAACCCCTCAACCCTTCCATTCCCATTTTCCCCCTCTTTGATTTGTTAAAGATGACTATAATTTCAAGCCAGGCTAAATATTTCATTCAATTCAAATTAATGTTTGGGTTTTCTTGATTGTTTATTTTTGTAAGAAGAGTAACAAAGAAAAAGTAATTTTAGCTGGATCTCAGCTTATTTTCTTTAGAGGCAAACATTGAATCAGAAAATAGCATACAGAATTATAGCAACAGGTAAGCAGTATAATTATTGAAAAGCTCCTTAAATGAATCTATTTGGGATAAAATAGATACAAATTCTTTCATCATTGTCATGTGAGAGAAATATATTATTAAATATCTTTTCCCATGTATTTTGCAAAGAATTGCAAAGAAAGTATTGCTGAAAGATGTTAAGCTGCTAAATAAAGCCTATTTCCAGCTGTATTTTGAAGCTACTGAGTACTGAAACCCAGAACCGGCTTTTGTACTAAATGTGCAGAAAATCTGAGCATTCACTGCAAAAATTACTCTAACACACCAAAGGAAAAATATATCTGTATGATACTCGTGAATGCAAACTAGGAGACAGGACTCAAAAAAAAAAAAAAAAAAAAAGAAGAAAAGAAAAAATCCAACAACCTTTCACACAGCTGTAAGAATGAATTAGTAACCCTCTAAACCTTCAGAGATGGATCGTCCAACCCTACTTGTCATTAAACAGCAATGGAGAAAGGGAAAAAGGTGAGAGATGGAAGGGACCCAACTGTACAGTAATTGCTAAAGAGAGCACACAGGTTGTGAGTTTATATAAAGATTATAGTACTATAAAAATATTTCTTATGCCAACATTCACTGAAAACCAGACTTAAAGAGACCATAGTAACAACTGATACTTCACTTTCCAATATGTGGTTCAGTATAAAAAATTCACTATTTACTCTGAATCATCACACTTGAATGAAAATAAGGGCCTTAAAAATCAAGCTGTTTCCTTGTTTGCTTTAACAGCCCATCATACTGTGCTCTCTCATCACAAAAAAAACAAAACCCCCCCAAAACAATACTACCATGGTTAAACTATGTATCACACTAATTAAGGACAGAAGTTTCCCTCACTTCAGCAAAAACAAATAAACAAACAAACAAAAAAACCCCAACCAAAACAACAACAGAAAGATGGTAAAAGCTTCAGTTGTTCTTACTTCTTGACCTAAGAGTTTTAAACTCTAGATTTCACTTGAAAGCTACATTTAGGCCACAGAACCTACTCACTTTTTTCACTAATTGATTGAAATCAAACAATTCTATAGTTGCAAATGGACCAATGCTGTAACAAACAGAAATAAACAGTCAAAGATGTGCAGAAAACAAGGCACATCTGCCACATGAGAACACTTTCTTTGTGAAGCCTGTTTTGAAAGTGTACACTACAACAGGTAGTGTTATGCAAATTACATTAATTTATGTTGATACTACTAAAATATGTAGATTGTCCCTACTTTGGGAAAAAATGTCAATCATGATGATGACTTAAACACTGCTCTATATAGTGCAAAATTCTCTATTAAACTATCTAAAATACTGTATTCTATATAGCACTAAGCCAATAGACATGGATCATCATGCTATTCGCATAAAGCTGATTATTTTAACTGGTCATTACAGTGGCAACCCCATAGCACAATATGCTCACTTTGAAGACGAAAACTCCTAAAAATTAAAAGCAAGCTGCAAAAAACAGGATTTACAAAATCCCCTCTATACAGTCTTCACTGTTAATGGTGGTAAAATACAGTGAGCTGTTGGGAAATACAACATGTACATTCTTTAACTCAAACTTTCTCAGAGAAAAAAAAATCCCTAAGAAGTTAATGTACTTAGGGGTCTAAAAACTAGAGAACAACTTTCAAGAAAAAAGGAAGAAGAAAACAGAAAGACACAACCAGCTCAAAGGCCACTTCCTTCTGTAATACCAAGTTTTTAAAAGTATTTGATAGGATATTCTACTTTAAATAAGCATGTAAAATTCTGTTGCTCTCCCTTATTTTCCAAGGCCCTGTTATAAGTCTTAGTGATGTGTTATGGTTACTGAAGTAGACCACCCCTCTGCACTAACCACCTGTGACACTGGCTGTTCTGCAAATACAATTCTTGCTCAGGATGTTTATTGTCTTGGTTTAAAATTATAAGTGGAAACACCAGAGAGAGAGGCTGAAGGAGACAAGGTAACAGAAAAGTAGCAAACATTACTCTGAGCTCGTCACCTAACCTGCTGTTCTATACTTTGCCTTTCACATTAATAATGAGGATGCTGTACCTGTCACGGTTTTGCTCTATATAGATGTCATGAATGAATGGTTTGGCCCCTTAAAGAAACACTCTCAAAGGTACTGGCAAAAGCAGGGTTTAATAAGAAGATGGGAAAATGCAACTTTACAGAGTTCAATGCCAAGGTTCACTCTATTCCTTACCACACAGACTGAAGCATACAAAGATAAAATAAGAAGCAATTTGGAAAGATTTACACAAAAGCTGGAAATGTAAAAGCAGTAAGAGTATAAAGAATATGAATGGAAAGATAAGGGTGCGAAAGGCTTTAGAAGCACTTAATACTTGAGTACTTTAACATTTACAAAGTGATTTAATAGATTTCACTACAATTATAACAATGACTTAACTATAGATTCAAAATAGTAACACTCATACCATAATCGATTCACATACACATAGGTAAAATGATTTGTACACCTCTTACTAGGTGTGTAAAGGTATCTATCAAAAAGTCCTCTCAAGTTCACTAAAATACATCAAATCCCTTTGCCATTCCTGACAGGTAATGGTTGCATCTTGAGGAACATGGACATGGGGAGTGAGGGAATGACAATCCTTGAGTACCACAAACTTGAGGTTTGTGAGCTCTGAAAAGCATCCCACTCCAAGGGAGGTGCTGGCACATCCTGATGCAGTCCAGGAGAGCTCAAACAGCCTCACTTTGGACGGCTGTTTATAGGGTCAGAAGATGATTGACTTTGGTCATCAGTAAGTTTCCGTCCTGGCTATAAATCAAGTCAGTAACTACTGAGCTTTTTTCCCCAAAGTGCAGTAAGAATGGTACTGTTCCACTTGGGCTACATTCAGGTAAATGGTTTACCAATATTACAAAGGATAATTGCTTATCTTTTGTTTCCCACCTTTACTATGCCAGAACTCCTGGTACGATCAGGGATCAGGGAGTGCCTCATGGCCCAAGTGGTACAGTCAAGGGACACTACACCACCCAGCTGGTCTGGTCAAGGCTTATCAGGAGCTTCCCTGAGTGCAGAGCAGTCACAGGGATGGTGGGGTGGTACACCACCCAAAGTAAGAGAGTTATTGTTATTCAAAAGTACAAATGTTTACAAAACTTTTCTCCAAGATGCTTAGTTTAGATTTTTCATTTTTACTTATTCTCAATCAATTCTAACATTTGTCTGCTCTGGAGAACTTCTGTGAAATAAATTCCTCAACATCTGTTAAAGTTAGAAGGTACTAGCAATACTAAGTAGCAAAGCAGATATACATTCAACAGCACAAAAGCTATCAGCACCTTGCCTGTTGGTCTTATACCTAGTGGACAATATTTAAGTGTCTAATAACCCACAAAAGAATTTGTATTGTTTTTAATATATTTTTTTCCTCTGGAAAACCAATCTCCATAGTGAATAATAACCAGAATGCCCCTGCCTAGTATTTGTACAACCACAGGTTTCTAAGTATCAGCATAGTATCTTGGGGATAGTCAAAGTCTTCCAGACTTCACCCTCCCGCTATGTACACCGCGAATGTCCTCCCACGGGTGCATGTCTGTGCTTAAAGTGAAACGTTGCACTACTAAAGATAACCTTTAGAAGAAAAGTGCTGTGCTCATGCTCTTGAAAAGCGAAACAGATACACATGCATAGTGGACCATAAAGACAACAACACATAAGGAAAGTCTGAAAAGTACATTCATGTTATGGGGGCTTGAAAGGCTTTCTCTGCTTAGCATTACAGGTGTAGTATGACAGTTCATGCTAAATTACTGCAATCTGTCAAAGAAACCCCCCCCAGAAACAAGACAGGATTGCTTCTAACATGTAAGCGAGGGGAAAGGTCTCTACACTGCAAAGTCAAACCCTACTGAACTTAGCAATGATAAACAGAATCGTAACTAATGCAAAAGAGGCATTTCATTACAATAATGAATGTTTTTCCACTTTTAGTAGGCTGTACATCCAGCAGACAACTTTAAGTGTACTAAACACCCTCTGAAATCCAGTAAGCATTCTAACACAGCCAGCCTAACAGCAGCAGCTGTCTCACTGTAGATCTAGAAGTTACAAAAGACATTTTTAAGCAAAATTACCACGCCCCAAGTAGAAAACGAGAGTCGCAGTACGTGAAAGCTAAATTCTGCACTTTTCCCAGACACCACTCTCGAGTGACTCTGCCCAAGAGGGATGACTGGAACTTCAACGCACGTATGCAGAGACGCGGTGCTTACGCAGCGGCCGAAGCCGCTGCCGGACGCCTGTCCACCTCGTGTCCCGTGTTCTTGGTGGGGAACGCTTTTTAGGATTTCCCGGGCTTTCCGGCCCCGGCGCCCGACTCGGGAGCCTGTACCCGAGGCGCCCTCCGGTCCCCGGGCAGAGCCGGTCCGCACCTGCGGGGTCGGCCAGCTCTGCGCCCGGGGGCAGCCCGGCCGATCTTAGGTCAGCGGGATAGCAGCGGCCACATGGTCACCGCTCCCTCCGTGGGCCCGGCTCCTACGGCCCCTCCAGGTGGGCGCGGGCTCTAAGACCCGGCGGGTCCCGTTGGCCCGGCCCGGCCCGGCCCG
>WBMZ01006072.1:0-26213 GCA_013400975.1 Atrichornis clamosus
CGCAGCTCCGCCCCGGCCGCGATCCGCCAGCGGGGCCGCGGGGTCCGCCCGCGCCGCCCCGCGCCCATCCCGGGGCCATGAGCTTCTTCGGGTTCGGGCAGAGCGCGGAGCTGGAGCTGGTGCTGAGCGACGCCGAGAGCCGGCGGCGGGTGGAGCACAAGACGGAGGAGGGCAAGAAGGAGAAATACTTCCTCTTCTACGACGGGGAGACCGTGTCGGGGCGGGTGGTCCTCACCCTTAAGAACCCCAACAAGCGGCTGGAGCATCAGGGCATCAAAGTGGAGTTCATCGGGCAGATCGGTGAGCGAGGCGACCTGCGGGCCCGGTTGTCCCTTCTCGATGCCTCTCCTGGGTATAGGGATCCCATTGGTGCCAAGGGTTCAGGGAGCGTCACTGCACCCCACAGTATTGGGGTTCCCCTGGTGGCAAGGGTCCAGGGAGCATCACTGCACCCCATGGTACTGTGTTCCCACTGGTGCCAGGGGTCTGGGGAGCATCGCTGCACCTTATGGAACTGTGATCCCGCTGGTGCCAGGGGTCTAGGGAGCATCGCTGCACCTTATGGAACTGTGATCCCGCTGGTGCCAGGGGTCTAGGGAGCATCGCTGCACCTTATGGAACTGTGATCCCGCTGGTGCCAGGGGTCTAGGGAGCATCGCTGCACCTCATGGTACTGTGATCCCACTGGTGCCAAGGGTCCAGGGAGCATTGCTGCACCCCATGGTACTGTGATCCCACTGGTGCCAGGTGGGTTCCACTCGCTCCCGAGTGGTGCTCAGCTGCACGCAGCATTCCCACGGCTGCCTGACATTATTCCACCCTCTGAGCTGGGCAGCCCGGCCTGTTCTCCAGGCTTGAGCCCTGGCAGAAGGAAGGGCATTCCAGTCCTTTTCCAGGTCATTGTTCTCTTGTCCTAATTTCTCGCTTCTGCTCGGTCACCGGTTTCAGCTCTGAAACGGGCACAATTTGGTTCTGTCCTGCAGCTGCAGGTCAGCCCGGACCTGCTGCCAACGCCGGCTGCCAGGCCGTGCTGCCCAGGCGGGCTGTGCTCACTGCTCTGTGAGCTGCCTGCTTCTCTTGTGTGCCTGCTGGTTCTGTTAGGGATGCAGCAGCTCTGCTGAGGGTGCTGATCGGGTGGGTTGTGTCCGTGTGTCCCAAATTGCCAACAGCACCTCTCCGGCCCTGATCCCACACCTTTTACCTGGGTGGGTTGCCTTTCCTGAGGCCTGCAGCCTCAGCTTGGCTGATTCCATCTTTTACTCCACGCATCCCTGCATGGTTGGTTGGGTGACTTCTGCTTGTTCAAAACTTGTGGTTATCTGTGCGTGTAACCAATTTAGGTTTAATATTTCCTGCTTTCGTAGAGGAAGGGCAGCTGCCACACCCACTCCTCCAGCGGAGCGGAGCTGTCCGTGTTTCACGGACATGCCTGAGTCCCACAAGCCAAAATAAGTTCAGGATGTTCCCAGTGATGTGGCTGCATGCAAGGCCTCACGTCTGTGGCTCTCTGTGCTTGGCCTTAAACCCCCAGATCACTGCTGGAGCCAGGGGCCTGCAGCCTTTGCATTGCAAATCGTGCGGGGAAGGAACGTGAACAGAAGGTTTCCCACCCAATCCCAGTACTGCTGCTTGAGAGTTTTGTTGGCTTTGCTTGTGCCTGACTCTGCTTTTTGGAAAGGAAGGGAGCCTGTAAAGGATGGAGCATCAGGAGCCAGGTTGCGAGTTCCTATTGATGTGATTGCCAGTGGAAATTGAACGTGAACTTTGGTTTCTGCTCCACTGTCTCCGCTGTGCTGCCTTGCCTGCTTCTCATTCCCTGTTTTGGGAGACTTTGAGCCATACCTGTATGGAATAACTGCTTTGCATGCACATTATTGCCCACGCAGGGTGTGTTATGAGCTGCTGTGGCTGCACATCCGTCCTTTCTTGTTGCTCGTCAGGGCACGTTGATAAATCACTGAAGTCTGTACCACTGATTGCACTCCCTAGTGCTTTCCGTCTCTTGCCCTGTATTCTGACTCCTTGCTGCCATGAGTTCAGCATCAAGGTGAGACAGTTTATCAGGTGGGGAGACTGGGATGTGAAGGAGGGATGTGTCACAGGGAAGATGCTGTTCCAGAGCAGGTGCCAGAGGCCGGACACGAGCGCTGGGTCCTGCACAGTCTCAGGTGAGCACAGAACCCATTTCAGATTGTTTCACCTGTGGTTGCTGTGGCCTGAGCATGAAATGTTGACAGGTCATTTTCCAATCTGGAAACCTTGTAGCTCTGAAAACCTGAAATTACAGCTTGTACCTGTTTGACAGGCTGAAGTGTGGGAAACATCAATCCTTCCTCTGCTTAAGGCTGCAGAGTGCCAAACTATGACCTTCTGAGGTAGCAGAGAACTCAGTACACTGACATTTGCCTCTCCTTGCTTTTAGCTTGATTTGTGCCTTCTGCATCATCTGGCACGATGGTATAGGCTGATTCCTCTTTTTCTGTGGCTGATTCCTCTTTTTCTGCGGCACGTGGCTTCTCCCTGTCACATCAGCAAGCACTTTCCTCTCAGTGGACACGTATTCAGTGCAGAGAGGGTTGGTTATTTATGTCACCTGCCTGCCCAGCCTAGAGGGCTTGATGACATTTGCTGTTGTGCCTAAGTGAGGGGAGTTCTAGTGCCAATATTTCCATTAGAGGGATAAGGTGACCAAAGGGCTGTGAGGAGCAGACATCACTTAAAAGCTGAAATCTCACTGTGCATCTCAAGGAGGGAAAAACTGCAGTTCCTGAACACCTCTAGTACCTCTCAGAAGCCTCCTCTGCACTGTTTAGTGCTGACACTGAGCTTGTGTGTGTGTGATTGTCTGATGACTTGGGTTTTTGTTTCCTGATCTAAGCAGAAAGGCTCTGCCTTGCAGGAGGACTGTGTGGGTGTCCTGTAGGCACAGGCTCACACGCAGGGCTGGGAAGGGCAGGTTTCACTGATGGTTGTGTACCATAGCGAGCTGCTCATGCAAATTGCAGAGTTTTAAGGTTTTGTGGCTCTGACTTGAGGGAGAAGACTCAGTGGAAGTGTGGAGGATTGCTTTCATTAAATGAGGAAATCTGTAGTGTCCTGCTGGCGTGGGAAGGTTGTGGGAAAGAGCGAGGCAGCGTGACCATGCTGGTCCTTGCGCTGGTTTCAGCAGTGCTTCCAAAGGTGAATGCTCTTCCCTCACCGTGCTCACGTGGCCATTAACGTGTTATCCAGGGGCTGCTGGAGCAGGGGGTTCAGCCGTCTCCCCACACACAGGGTGGTTGTGCAGCAGGATCTGTGGTCTGTGCCATTTATTCCCTTCTTCAGCTCAAGGCCACTCAAGCTCTTTGCTGTCAGAGGAAAAGCAGGAACAGTTGGGAGCATCCTATCCCTCTGTTTTTGCTCTGTCACTGTCTGTTCCAGAGAAGCAGGGGTGGGTTTTCCTCACAGTGGCAATGCCTTTGGCCTGGAATGTAGTGCCGAAAATTATTGGAGGGGTTTGCATGAGCTGCCAGCTCCTCTTTTCGAACAGTCTGACTGTATTTAATATTGATAACAGGTGACTTATGTCACCCCAAGCCAAGTTCTTGATTTATTGTGGTAAGTGAGGCTGTGTGGACCTTTTCCTTCCTGTTTTAGGGAAGAAAGTTGTGGCCTGCACCTGGCTCTGATGGGGAGCAGGGAACAAGTGCAGTTCCTTGGAGCCACAGGCTCCTCTGGTAGGTTGTGTGAATGGTCATGAAGGAAGTAGTGACCTGGACCGGAGAGTTGCTGAAAATCTCCCGTGTCACGTGGGATTAAGCATCACTGCTTGACCTGGATTTCCATCTTCCTAGAACTCTACTATGACCGAGGGAACCACCACGAGTTCGTGTCTCTGGTGAAGGACCTGGCCCGGCCTGGGGAGTTCACTCAGTCCCAGACATTTGACTTCGAATTCACACACGTGGAGAAACCTTACGAGTCCTACACGGGGCAGAATGTGAAGCTACGGTGAGTCTGCCCCCCTTGCTGACCCCACTTTTGGTTCAGTGCAGTGTGCAAGGGCTGATATTCACTCTGATGACGCAGGAGTAACAGGACTCCAGATGAATTTTGGGTTGTACAAGCCTGCCTTTGAGGACTTTATTTTGCAAGCATGCATCAGGCTTTATGGAAGTTGTTTTTCCCCATTTGAGTGACAAGAAAAATCAGCCCTTTCTGAATCAATCAAATACTTGCTAATTTATTTGATAATTCGAAAAATCAAAATAAACTGTTTGGTTTAGTCTGCAGTGGGAATATTTTTGCTGTAATCAGTCTTGTCAATTTTAATTGTGCTCTGAATGCAAACAGATGCATGTGTTCATGTGTTACAAATGATATTTCACATCGAGGCACTCAACTGACTAAAAAATCCAGTCACTGCCTTCAAAGTGGGGGTTGGAAGATGCTGAGATCTGCACAGAGAGGTGTGGCTGTGGAGACTGATGTAATCTTGCAAAAGGGCAGTGGTTTTAACATGTGCAGGCTGTTCCTCAGATCCTCACAACAGGGCTGAGGTAGCTCGGGCTCACAAGTGCATGCAAGCTGAGAGGAGCCTGCTTGTCCATTGAAAATGCCCTTCTGCCTTTTCCAGCGTGGGGTGTTGGCTGCTCCCGGAGCAGATACATGTAAAGAGCTCAGGGCTCTTTTGCTGTGGGCTTATTTTGTGCAGAGCTGGACTAAAAGTACTGAAGAGAGCAATGAAGCAGCAAATGACATGGGAAGAGGTGCTTCCTTGCTGTTTCTTGTAGCAATTCTTTGGTTTCCTGCTTATTTTGTCCCTTTGGACATTCACCATCCCCTGCTCTTAAGACAGTGGCCCTGCTCTCAGCTGGGTGGCTGTGCACGAGCTGAACTGAGCACCTCACCTTGCCGAGGGGAAGGCTCAAAGCTTCACTGGGGAAAAAGGAACTTTCTCGGTGGATCCGTTGAGTTGATCACGTGTTTTATTTAGGTGTGCAATCGGATGCATTCCAGCTCTTCACATGTATCTGTGTGGTGAGATACTGCTTGGAGAGCCCAGTCTGAGGCACCCAGCCCCTTGTCCCTGCTCTGCCCCCCCTGCTCCCTGCGTGACCCTGGTGTGACCCTGTCCTGGCAGGTATTTCCTCCGTGCCACCGTGAGCCGCAGGCTGAACGACGTGGTCAAGGAGATGGACATCGTTGTGCACACCCTGAGCACCTACCCCGAGCTCAACTCCTCCATCAAGATGGAGGTGGGGATCGAGGACTGCCTGCACATCGAGTTCGAGTACAACAAGTCCAAGTGAGTGTCTCAGGAGCGGCTGGTGGCTGTGGTTTGGAGACCTGAGGCACGTGTGATCCGCAAAGGAACTCCGTGTCCACGTGCTCCAGCGAGGCTGGGAGGCTTCTCACATCCTCACTGATCCGTGGGTTCCTCTCCTTTCCCCTTACCTGTGCCCTCTGGACCACGGAGTGGGAAGGAATGACTGTGGCTCACTGAGGCTGGAGCACAGCATGAAGTTCTTGCAGTAAATTGCCACTCCCTGTATCCTGGTATCACCACTTCCAGGTGTCTCCAGAGCACAATGTTTGCTCCTTACCAGACCATACAGCTGAAGTGGGAATTAACTCCAGCAAAGAAGTTGAGGAGAGCTCTTTTAAACTACTTTTAATGCTTCTTTCCCAGCTGGTGCTGGCAAATCTCCTTGCAGGTGGTGGTTGGTCAAAGGTTGGACTTGATGATCTCAGAGGTCTTTTCCAACCTAAATGATTCTGTGATTTGGGTTAGTTTTAATTGACCTAAAATACTGAGTTTGGAGCCTTTGGTGTCACAGGGGTTTCTTGCAGATATTCAGCCTGAAGTGATGTTTTTAATTTATCTCCTCATGCTAAATGATCTTGTGGGATTTCCAAAAGACCAGAGGATGGAAATGAAGGGCTGTTTGCTGCTGGAGGTGGTTGATCTGCCATGTGCTGTGAATGAGAGCAAAGTGCCTGCCCAGCAAGTCCCTGCGCTTCATCCTGAGCCCTGCTCTGCTGCACAGGGCGTGATCCTGGTGTTTTCTCCCCTCTCGTGCCAGGTACCATTTGAAAGATGTGATTGTGGGGAAGATCTACTTCCTGCTGGTGCGAATCAAGATCAAGCACATGGAGATCGACATCATCAAGAGGGAAACCACGGGCACGGGGCCCAACGTGTACCACGAGAACGACACAATAGCCAAATACGAGATCATGGACGGGGCCCCCGTGAGAGGTGAGAGGGCACAGCAACCCCTCAGGATTCCTCTTCTGGAGGCCTTAGGGCTGGGAGTACGAGTCTTGCAGTATCTTCTGTGTGCTCAGTGGTAGCCTCCTGTTCCACTGGTGGCCTCAGAGCAGGGGATTGATCTGATCCCCTTCCTTCTGTGGTGTGGTGAGGGCGAACTGAGGCATAAAGAGTTGAAATGACTTCATTCTTTTGATGAAGCAGTGGCAGAACCAGGTGTAAATTCACAGCTGGCATGGGCCACCAGCTGGCATTGCTGCTCCTCAGAGCAGAAAGATGTTCTTGCTCTGTGCCAGCCTCCTGTGCCACTGTTCCTTTGCCCAGCAAAGTCACCGGCCAGAGAAAATGTCACCTTACTCATTTTTTCCTGCAGTGCTGTCTCAGTGCACGTCCCAAAAGAGTCCTGTGCTGTTAGAGTGGAGGTGGAATAGCTGTCAGCAAGGGCAGGATCTGGCTGTGGACCGTGCATGCTGGATTCTGAAGGGAGTTGAGGTCATGTTAGTCCACCTGTGGAAACGGTGACAAAGTTTGTGGCCTTGTGAGCTTGTGCTTTGCTGGTGCTCTCCTAGTTTATGCCTGCGTCCTGTCTGTGCTCACGGCTCTGTGCCCTTTTCAGGGGAGTCCATTCCCATCAGACTCTTCCTGGCTGGCTATGAGCTCACTCCCACAATGAGGGACATCAATAAGAAGTTCTCTGTGCGTTATTACCTCAATCTGGTGCTGATCGATGAGGAGGAGAGACGCTACTTCAAACAGCAGGTGAGAAACAGAGCTGCTGTTCTCCTTGGACCTGCAGATTGTTGATTGGGACGCTGTTACAAGGACCTGCTGGGAATTTGGAATCATGTGGAAAGATGGCCTAGAACGGTGTCCACGCAGGGCAGATGTGCATGATGGTGGGGAGGAATGTGGAAAGGGCCTCCCTGGGATTTCTCTTCTACTCAGTGGTGGAGCTTCTGTGCTTAACCTCATCAATTCCAGGGGCACTAGGACAGAGCTGCCCTGGGTGTCCTCTGCACGGAGGAGCTCTCTACCCAGATTTTCCATCTGGCTGCACTGCGAGGTGTGTCCTCGTGTGGGTGCAGCACGGGCTGAGCTCCCAGCGGGTGCAGCTGGGTTCAGGCCGTGGGGCTGGGTGGGGCAGGAGAAGGTCTGGGAGAAGGTCTGAAGGGAGGGTCTCAGGGGAAGGTTTGGGAGAAGGTCTCAGGGGAAGGTTTGGGAGAAGGTCTCAGGGGAAGGTCTGGGAGAAGGTCTCAGGGGAAGGTCTGGGAGAAGGTATCAGGGGAAGGTCTGGGAGAAAGTCTCGGGGGAAGGTCTGGGAGAAGGTCTTGGGACAAGGTCTCACGGGAGGATCTCAGGGGGAGGTCTGGGAGAAAGTCTCAGGGGAAGCTCTCAGGGGAAGCTCTCAGGACAAGGCTCAGGAGAAGGTCTCAGGGGAAAATCTCAGGGGAAGGTCTCAGGAAGCTCTCAGGGGAAGTTCTCAGGACAAGGCTCAGGAGAAGGTCTCAGGGGAAGATCTCAGGAGAAGGTCTCAGGAGAAGATCTCAGGAGAAGGTCTCAGGGGAAGCTCTCAGGGGAAGTTCTCAGGACAAGGCTCAGGAGAAGGTCTCAGGGGAAAATCTCAGGAGAAGGTCTGAGGAAGGTCTCAGGGGAAGATCTCAGGGGAAGGTCTCAGGAAGGTCTCCCACGCCCTGACAAGCCTTGGCTGTGTCCCTGCAGGAGGTGGTGCTGTGGAGGAAAGGGGACATCGTGCGGAAGAGCATGTCCCACCAGGCTGCCATCGCGTCGCAGCGCTTCGAGGGCACGTCCTCGCACGGCGAGGCCAAGCCCCCCGGGCAGCCCGCCGAGAACAACGGCCGGCAGTGAGGCCGGGGGGCGGCCGGAGCCCCCGGGGACAGCGGCACCGAGGAGGAGACGCTCAGAGACTTCACGAAATTAAATACCCGTTTTTGACTTCATTCCTTTCTTCAAAGGACTCGCAGGGTGGGCAGGGGGCGGGAGGGCTCGGCGAGCTGCAGCACTGGTGGTGCGGAGCTGGAGGTGCCTCAGTGCTTCCCAATCAACTACATTCCTCTGGAGTCTGGAGTCGGCTGCTTTGAGGCGATGTCCGGAGGCTGCGGAGCTGCCTGATCTCCTCTTTGCCCCGAGACCCTCAGCGCGGCAGCGGGGAAGGAGAGAGCAAGTGAAGGCCAAATCTGCTGCTTCTCCCCAGCGGTGTGGAGGTTGCTTTGGGGCTGCGTAGGATGGATGTTTTTCTTGCCTTTCTGGAATCTTTCCCGAGGGAGAACGGCACGGTGATTAGCTGGACGCTAGAGGAGGGACTTGGAGACTGTGGTGTGGCCTACTGGAAATTGTGTGGTGTCATCCCCTCGCTGCCTCCCCTTCTTCCTCTTCACGCTGGAGTTGGATTCCTCGCCACAAGCAGTTGGATAATGCAGTTGGCTCAGCCCTGGGACTGCCACCCAGCCACGGGGCACGGGCAGGGCCGTGCTGTGTCACAGCCGGAGCCGTGGCTGGGAGCAGGGAGCGAGAGGTGTGGGTGCAGGGGGAGGTGGCACAGGGTGGGCACAGGGTGACGGTCCTGCTTCTGCTGGGTGGGCAAGCAGTGGGGGCAGGAAGGCTCCTGGCCGAGAGCAGTGCCTTCCTAGCCTTGTCCCAGCAGCCGCCTGAGTGGCCCCCGAGATCCACACTCGGGCTGCTGCACTCGTGCAGCTCCCAGCTGCAGCTGCAGAGCAGCCTGGAGAGGTCTGGAGAGTAGTTTTGGAACTCTTGGGAGCTCCCCTGGGAGTGGGCTCACGCTGCACACGCTGCCCTGCTCGTGTGTGTGTGTCCTTGGGACAGAGCAGGCTTTGTGTGGGGACGGACAGCAGTGCGGGGACACGTGTGTGTGGTCTGGTCTGCTCCCTCGTGCCTGCGGGACGAGGATTAGTGGGGACAGAAGGTGGGTGCAGTTGTTGTGAGAGGCTCAGAAAGGCCTGTGTGTGCTGCTAGGTGAAGCCAAGCAGCAACTGGAAGGGTGGCTGAGCTCTGATTCCAGAGACACATTCCTGAGGGCTGAGCTGAAGTCACCAGCGAGGTCTGAGGGCATGCCAGGAACTGAAAACCTGAATGTGGGTTTTTTTCTTTCTTGAAATAAGCTGCTTTTAGCCTTCAGCTAAGTAGACTCATGAGAACATTCCCAGAAGGAAGTCACCCCTCCATGAAAAATCAGATGTGGCTTTGTAGACTTGATTGTCCAGCCTGGAGAATGTCCTTCCTGTTTAGCTGCCCTTCAGGCAGGCAGGAGGTGAGACCTGCTACCCGAGGGAGAGACAAGCCTGCACTGAGTGCTGGGATATGAGCTCTGTCAAGTGGGATTTGGATTCCCCTGAGTTTGTGGCTCGCTAGTTCGGCTCTGGAATCAAGTTCCTGTGCCTCTGTCCTGCAGCTGAATGTGGAGCAGGTGTCTTGCAGCTGGACAATGGAAGTTTCTGCTTTGTTCAGTGGAACGGTGCTGGTGGAGGGAGTGGGGCCGGGGTGGGAAGGGGAGCTTTTTCTGTAATAAGACAGCTACTGTATTTCAGTGATAAATGTGTGTTTCTGCTTGCCAAAGTAAGTTGTCTTTCACTCACCACGTGTAAGGTTGTGGTTTTTAGTCGAGCTGGCCAGTCTTGCTCCGTAGAGGACACTAATGATCTCATCTCTGCTGAATGCTCGTGTCACCCCGTGTTTCTGCTCTGTTCCAGTGAACACGTGGCTTGCTTTTCTTCCCACCAGGGGTCTGTGCCGTGGGCTGGGGCCGTGTCTTCCTAAGGCTGGAGCTGAAGCTCCCTTCAGACAACCACCTTGTTATGCCAGGGCGAGGGGTGGTGGCCTGCTGCAGGCCTCCCATGGCAAAGGAGCCTGGATGTTCCTTTGGACACTCCTCCCTCCCTCCCTCGGGGGGACCTGCCTGTGCTGCAGCCATACACAATCCTTTAGGGACAAGAGAAGCTCCTCTGGGAGCCTCTGGGGATAGCAGACTATCTTTCCATGGCTGAGCTGAGCACAGCAGCACCCTAACAGCCCTCTGAAGCTTTCCCTCAACTCCCACCCCTCCTATAATTTATCCCTTGCCTATTCCTCTGGGTTGTGGGCCGTGTGGTGGTGAAGAAAACCAATGGATGGAGATGTCTCTGCATTCCAGGAGTGTTTTGTTTCCTGGCTGAACAGCAGTGCTGGCTGTGAGATCATTGCGTGACTGTGAGGATATGGTTGGTAAGCATCTGTTCATCATTTCTGGAGGGTTCCCATGGAAAAGGTGCATGAGCCTAAACGTTGGTTTGGGGTTTTTTTTCCTGCTTTGTCCCCTCTCCCCCATGTCCTGATGAGTGGAACCAGGATTTAGAAGTGATCCCCATTTGTACTGAATCTAATGGACCATTCAGCCTGTGACCCACGAGGCCCTCTGTTTGTCTGGGGTGGAGCAGATGTGCTGAGCATCCTTAGAGAGAAGTTGGAGTCACTCCAGGACAAGGTACTGTAGAACAGTGTTTTCTTAGCATGTTGAGGGGCAGATGCTGCTCGAGCAGCCGTGTCCCCCTGAGCTGGTGGTTCTGTGCTGTACTTGGGTCATTCCCTCTCTCCCAGGCAGAGGGGAGTGGGCCAGTACTAAAACCAAGCAGTGCAACTTGTAATTAAGCCTCTGCTGTGTTTACATGTTTCTTAATTCGTCGTCTTTTCAATGGCTGTATTTTGAAACTTGGGTTTTTTTGTCTCTCCAATTAAAAAGAGCCAGCCCTGGCTGTCAGATGCTGTGCACGAGTTTGTCTGGTGTTTTAGAGTGGGGCTGGGTTGGGTTGGGGTGTTTTCTGTGGTATGAAGAGATTTTTCTTCAATGCCATAGCGTGCAGCTCTCCAAACATGCTCGAGGAGTTTGTCCTTTGTTATCTTTATAAATCCTTGTTCTTTAAGCTGTGTCACTGCTTAGCAGCTGTGCTGGTGGAGGACCCATGTGGCTTAAAAATTAGCAGGCTGGTTTTATTTTCTTCCAATTCCCTGATGTCAGAACTAAAATAACATGGGAACTTCTGTACCTGCAGGAAGTGAACTGTGATCTGCTTTGTATATCCATCCCCAGAGAGACTGTTTACAAGTGCATGCAGTGACAGGACAAGGGGGAATGGATTCAAACTGACAGACAGCATGTTGAGATTGGATATGGGGAAGAAATTCTTCCCTGAGGGTGGTGAGGCTCTGGCACAGCTGTGGCTGCCAAATCCCTGGAAGGGCCCCTGGACAGGCTTGCAGCAACCTGGTCTAGTGGAAGGTGTCCCTGCCCATGGCAGGGGGGTTGAGCAAGATGATTTTTAAGGTCCCTTCCAACTCAGGCTATTCTATGTTGCTAAATTTTCTGTTTCTAGACAGAACTTAGTGATTCCTTTCTGCAGAAAAATGTTATTCTGCTGTGCATGGAGCTGCAGTAGATCCCGAACTAAACATCTCAAAGAGGACTTACCTGTGTCTTCCATCAAGAGATAAATTGCACATTTTTCCCCTATTAAAAACTGAGCAGCTGCAGTTGATTCCAAAAGGCTTTATTTATGTAAAAATAAGCAAAAATAACCGTGTGTCAGAGTAAGGGACGTGTGGCTGCGGATCTCGTGCGGGCAGGTTCGTGGTGCTGCAGCTGAGCAGGTGAACTTGAGAGCTGTGCTGGTTGAGGAGGAGACATCAGCAGGCTGGGTGGGAGCTGTGCTGCTTTAATGTGGCTTTTCCTCTTCCAGGCTCAAGACAAAATCGAATTCCTCTGTGTGTAAGGAAGAAAAAGCCGTAAGTGAAACTTCCCGGGTCTCTAGTGAGGGCTGTGTCTCAGGGAGGGAATGGCATCAGGAGTGCCAGGGGGTTCTCACCTTGTGTCAGTGGCTGGATGGACAGACGTTGTCTGGTGAAGAGCATCATGTTCTTCAGGGGGCCCCCGTCTGCTTTGTGTGCCAGGTGGTGAGCCTTGATCTCAGACAGGGGGATGAAGCGCTTGGTCATCCTCACAAACTGCACGTCCACCTGGGAAGGGCACAAAAGGAGCAGGGTTGCACAAGGATGCAACCTCCAGATACCCCACGAGATCTTTGTGGGGATAAAGACTTAAGATTCAAGCAAATGACTGATGTGCATGAACAGGCTGGAAGCTTTGCCTTGCTCAAGGCTAAAAGAACTTCCCAGTGTTTCTGGCAGGTGATTTGCTGGCAGGAATCAGGAATCATCCTCGTGGTCACACACAATACAAAACTAAGATGTGGGATGTAGCCAGCCTGTGAACAATCCCTCCCCTATAATTTAATGTGCCTCAAAACTACAGCTTTGTTTGCTGTGTACTGGCAGTGGTACTTTCCTAGCCCAGAGTTGTGCCATGCATGGAGGCCAGCTCTGCAGCCAAGACGTGAAAATTTAGGGAGATACGTTTTGGCAGGTCTGGAAGGGATAGAGGAAAAAGCAGAGAGAACAGTCAGGACTGGATTTTTCTCTTGGGAGAGAAAGGCAGCTAGGCCAGGACAGAAGCTTAAGATTTCCAGTGTGATGCCAAGAGGCTTCTCCCTTCACTTGGCTTGCACACAGAGCTTGAACAGCTGTATTTAATGCAGTACATTACCATGGACCATTTGGGGTTCTCTTTTCTGCTGGTGGAGTCATAGTGAGGATCCTTCTGGTCAAACTGTGTGTGATCAGTGTATGCCTCCTTTACGATCTGAAGCAGAAGGGGAGAAGAAAGGTCCCATCGGTTAAAAACCTGTCAGCAAAGGGTATGAAATGCCCTTTGAAATGCTGTGAAAAGGAATAATCCTGGTGCAAAAATCAGCCTTGCTTTCCCTGAACTCCATTCTAATGGTGAGATACGTTTTCTTTACATTTCCTGGGGTGAAGCAGTGCAGAACAGTCAGTGAAGCATCACCTGCAGGAGATCAGCGTGGAAGGAACACATGCAACAGAGGAAAGCTGGGTAGGTGATGATAATCTTTGTCCTGAGTTCTCCCTCTTAAAAGCTTTTCTGTGCTCTGGGTTTTACACTGCTGCCTTGCAGGCTCATCTGACTAGAATTCAGTGAGTCAGGTTTGAATCAGTGCGGAGCAACACTTGGCTTGGCTGGGAGTGCCCCGAAATGTCAGCAGGAAAGCAGCAGTTTGGTTCCATCTCTCTGGGGACACGTGGCTGAGTCAGCCCTGTACTGGTGAGCTGAGGTGGCCTGGGATCACTCTCTGACTGGACAACTCCTGCACTCCTTTGGTGCTGAGACACGAGTAACGAGCTGTTTGACAACACATGAATTATTACTTCTCCCCCCTCCCCAAAACACAGAGACACTCACCTTGACAATGGCCACAATGCCAGGCTCTTTGCAGTTACTGTGGTAGAAGAAGGCCTGCTGCCCAAGTTTCATGGATCTCAGGAAATTCCTTGCCTGTCAGGACCAAAGAAGAAACTCTCAGCTTTCTATCAAGCTCTCAGGACTTCATTTTAAGCAGCCAGGAATAGGAACCAACAACAAGGGAGGTAGATGTGCTTCAGAACTACTCAACGTTTCCTATGGTTGTCATAGAGATGTTTTTGTGTTGGAATGAAATGTGAAAACAAGGCCGAAGAGCAAGATCCTGTTGGTTAGGAAGTGTGTGGGAATGCAACAGCTCAGCCAGCCTGGTTCTGGAGACTTGTCAGCAAACAAGCAGCACAGCAGATCACATACAGGGGGAAGCACAGACAGTACAGGGATCATTCTCAGTAGGGCAGGGACGCGTGGAATTCCTTTGGAACAGAGAGCTGCACACCGACAGAGCACTGGGGTGAGTACAGGCTTGCTAAAAGGTGTCAAAGGTTGGTCTGAGCTAGAGAAAAACTGGATGATTTGACAGAGTATTCCCCAGCCTGAATCCACCTCTGACACAGAGGCAACTTCGCGGGAGTTGACTTTAGATTCCTGCCAAAATGCACCTGTACGAACAGGCAGAGTGGCCCGAAAGGAAATGCTTCAGGCTGTGGGGAGAGCCACCTTTTTCCTGCTGCTATTTCAGTGACTTCATGTGCTTCCTACCTGGTAGTTCCTTACTCCATCCCAGCAGGTTGTCTGATTAGGCTGAGCTTTCAAGTCATCAACGCTGAACTGCCAGAAGGAATGCAAATGCAGGTTAATTCAGGAGATATCTGATCTTTACTGTGTCATTGTCTGCACTGAGCCTAAGCATTTGTTTTAGTAGCTCCTTCAATTATAGCACAAACTTGACACAATTTTTAGTTCCCACAGGGGCTAAAGAAAAGCCTTTACAAAGGAGCAGGGTAAAGGCAGAGTCTGAAATAGATGCTGCCCCTGTGATCAACAGCCAAGCATCCTGAGGACCTGCTGTCCTCTTGTATTGCACGTATGAAACCCCAAGGCTGTCACCCTGGACAAGAACATTTTGTCTTTCTGTTTCCAGGAGGACAAATGGGTTTTGGGAAGCAAAAGCAATCTGAGTTGTCTGATGCTGTCACTCAGCATCTGGGCACTAATGCTCTGGGCAGCAGTGACACTGCTGCTGTCCTTTGCTGAGCAAGGGGGGTGTCAGTGCTTACCTTCACATCCACCCCCTTCTCCAGCCTGCTCTCTGGTTCTGATTTCAGCAGCCAGTGACAGTACGTGATCTTGCTTTCTTCCCCACCAGACTCAGATTCTTTTGTCTTCTTCCAGTTCTTCCATCCTGACTTGGAACTCCCAGCTGGAGGTTTTGCAGACTTCTCTTCTTCCTCCTTATCCGAAGTCTCCTCCTCGGTTTTGGCAATTTTTGCATCGGGCTCTTTTTTATCTTAAAAGACATTCAGATAAAACACATTTTGTTTCAAAAAAAATGACTGGTGAGGAAATATTTTTAGTTGTCCAAGCTGGTTTCACACATTTGACTGCAGCAGGTTTGGTGCAGGGTAAGGTGCTCAGGGTAAGGTAGAGCATTATGCACCAATGATTCTGAGTACTTCTCGTTTGCATCTGAAATAAGGATATTTTTGTGTGTGTGCAGTGTGCACAAATGTAGTTTAATAGTCATAGTTAGTAAAAAAAACCCCTCAGGATAGACCATGTTGCCCACATGAAGTGTAGTTGAATTTTTTTTAATTAATTGCTGAGAAATCAGCTGCAGGCAACAAAGTTGATTCAGGTGAATCTGGTGAGTAAGAGGAACATTCAGCAGCAAACCAAGCTATTTCAATTTCTGCAGTAGCTGGAAACCTCAGCTTAAGCCTCCACTGAGCCACCTGTTCAGAAGGGATCCATATCCTTTGTTTCTTCAGCACCCAGACAAAAACCCCCACAATTATTAAGAAGTGATTAAAGGGTAAGAAGGTGGTTATTTGCCGGAGTGGATCAAGCAGATGAGTGGCACAGTGAGCCGACTGTGCAATTTTTTTCATCTTACACTTTAAACACCACATCATGGTGCCTCCAGTGCAATGTTTTTTGCTTTTTTTTCTTTTTTTTTTCTTTTTTTTTTTGCAGATGGTACATCCGCTCTGACTGACCACCTCTGATGTGTAGGCCGTGAAAGCTCCTCATAAATGGGCATGAATTAAATTTCCTTGTGCTGAGAATACATCACTGTCCTTATCACACACCTAGCAGACTTGTCTCAGCCACGCTTGGGTGCTCAGCCCATTTTACACAGGAAATGCTGTCTGGAGGACATGTGGCTGTGAAAGACAGACGGTTGATCCGACTGCCTGTAGTTTCACTAGAGCCTGGAACCTCAAATGAGAGATGCTAAATCAGTCAGGATGTCAGCACAGACCTGCTACTGCTCCTTTGTCTCTCTTCCTGCTCGGCCAAGGCATCTCTGGTCTCTCTGAATTATCTCCTTTTCACTGAGAAGCACCTGATGAACGACAGCAGGAGGAGGAGGAATTACTGCTCATTCAGGCAAGCCGGAAAAAGTAGAGATGGCTGAGGCGGAGAGCCGCAAGCGCTGCACAGCCAGTGGAGAGCAAATAAATCTCTCCTTGAGCTCAGCCACTTCCTCCTCTATCAGTGTGAATGCTGGCAGGGGCTGGGGACCGCACCCTGGAGCCCTGATGGACACCAGCAGCGGGGCTGGATTCCTGCTCCCCGGCGGGGCAGCCGCTGCACAACAGTCCCCAAGGTGCGTGGGCCGAGCGCGGCCCCTCTCTGCCGTGCCAGAGGGGCCGTGCCTTTGGAAAAAAGGAGCTGTACTTGTCTCCAGAGCCCCGTCCAGCCTCGCACCGGGGGTGTCCGGCTCAGCCTGCCGCTCGCTGGGCTCACCGAGGTCCCTTCGGCAATGGCTCCCTCTCCGCAGACATCCAAGCCCACCCGGGCGCGCTCCCGTGCCGGCCGCTCCAGGTGACCCTGCCTCGCCAGGAGGGCTGGACTGGATGATCCACGATCCCCATGGTCCCTCCCAGCCCTAGCGACCCTGTGGTTCCGTGGGAAGGCGCGGGCCCATCCCCTGCCCCCTCTGCCAGCACGAGTTACACGGCTCCGAGCCGGCCGCCTCCTGCCAGGCCGGCTGGCATCAACTTTTCCACCTTCCACGCCAAGCTTTCCCCTTCCTCCCTTCCTTCCCACCCCTCCGAGCTCCCGCTCACCGGCTCGGGCCGCCTGCGCTGCTCGGGGCGCTGAGGATGCTCGGGGGGCCGGGGCAGGAGGAGGAGGAGGAAGCCGGCGCTCGGAAGCGGTGCCCGCTATGCAAAGGCCGGGGCAGGGCCGGCTCCCCTCGCTCCCTCCCCGCCCGGGCGGGCGGTGCCGGGGGCAGGACTACAGCTCCCAGCCTGCCCCGCCGGGAACCGGGAGCGGCCCCCGCACCGCCATGGCCGTGGCGTGGCGAGCGGCCCCGCGGGTGGCGGCCCGGCTGCTGCTGGGGCGGCGGGGGATCGCGTCCTGCATCGACCGTAAGGATCTGCCCGCGGGAGAGCGGGGCCGGGGCTGCCCCGGCCCCGAGCGGGGATCCTCCCCCGCGGCCCCGGGGGAGGCGGGCTGGGGGAGATGGAGAGCGGGTCGGTGGCCCCGGACCTCCTGTCCCCGCCTGGAGGGGTGTGTCCTGCTCCCTGTGTCCCTGCTCCCTGTGTCCCAGCTCCCTGTATCCCTGCTCCTTTTGTCCCAGCTCCCTGTGTACCTGCTCCTTTTGTCCCAGCTCCCTATGTCCCTGTGTCCCTGGTCCGCGTCCCAGCTCCCTGTGTCCTTGTGTCCCTGCTCCCTGTGTCCCTGGTCCCTGTGCCCCAATTCCCTGTGTCCCTGCGTCCCTGGTCCGTGTCCCAGCTCCCTGTGTCCCTGGTCCCTGCTCCTTTTGTCCCAGCTCCCTGTATCCCTGCTCCTTTTGTCCCAGCTCCCTCTGTCCCAGCTCCCTGTGTCCCTTCTCCCTGTGTCCCAGCTCCCTGCTCCCTGTGTCCCTGGTCCCCGCTCCCGTTCAGGGCGATGCCCGCACGAACACCCCGGCAGTGGGGCAGAGCCCGCCAGGAAGGGTCCTGCCCCCTCCCTGTCCCTCCCTTCCCTCTGGTACACTTCCGCGGTTCTCCAGGCTTGACAGTGAATTGAAGGACATCGCAAAGAGTGGGGATTATAAAACAGAAGGAAAGGGACTTTTTGCATGGGCAGACTGATAGGACAAGGGGGAACAGATTTAAACTAAAAGAGGAGAGATTTAGGTTAGATACTAGGAGGAATTCCTCTGGCAGAATTCCAGCTGGCACAGGTTGCCCAGAGGCTGTGGATGCCCCATCCCTGGATGTGTTCAAGGCCAGCCTGGGTAGGTCTCAGAGCTACCTGGGCCAGTAGAAGGTGTCAGGTGGTTGGAACAAGATGGTCTTTAGGGTCCCTTCCAATACAAACTATTCTGATTCCAGACCACTTTGCAGATGAATTGCTTTGATGTTTAACTAAAACATTTAGAATTGAAGCAGCAACACCCCTGTGGATTTTAGGAGAGGAACTTACAAAACAGTCTTGTATCCATGTGCCAATGAAGCAGGAGTTTTCAAATGCAGGATCTAACTAAACCTTAGGATGCTGTTTCCAAAGGGCTGCTTTATTGTTTACTTCCAAGTCTCTTTTCCTTGAAGTCCCAGGACTGTTCCCTTGTATTTCTGCAGCACAGCCTTCCTGAGATGGAGTGACAGCTGCTATGGACTGTGCTCCCCCGTCCCAGTTTCCCAATGTAGTTAGCATAGAGCAGACAGAGACAGCTGGGATTTTAGGTTTGTTTTGTCCTGAGAAAGTCCCTCACAAAGCCCCCTGCTCTCAGCACAGTCCATGATATCCCTGAGGAACACAGAAATGGTCTCTGCAGCAGAGACCCTGAACTGTTTGTATGAGTTAAGGGGCACTTTGAAATTGTTTGGGGTATAGAGGAAGTGGTTGTGCTGCTTTCCCACAGCAGCCATGGATTCTGATCTCTTCCCGCTTTTCTAGCATCCACCGGACTGACTGAGGATCAGAAGGAATTCCAAAAAGTTGCCCTTGATTTTGCTGCCAAGGAGATGTCTCCTTACATGGCTGAGTGGGATGAAAAGGTAGGACAGCCTCAGAAGGGTTGTACTGCTCACTCTTTCCTCCCTTGGGATGTTATGATCCATAGGCCTCACTGAGGGGTTCCTGCAATAGCTGTAGAGATTTTCATTGAAGCTGCTGCTGTAGCTGGGAGGGGGAGTCATCAGAAAAACCTCTCCTAGCCAGGTTATTCAATCCCCTGAAACCTGGACTCACTCCTGAAGGTGGAATACATCTGTACCTCTTCCTTGACCCACTCAGTTGACTTCAACTCGGCAGGACTGTGGGACTTGGTAGCCCAGGTGTACCAAAAGAGATGGACCTGACCATGAATATTCATTGGGATATCTCTGCCTGCCCCAATAGGAAATATTCCCAGTGGAAATGATGCGGAAGGCAGCCCAGCTCGGGTTTGGTGGGATCTATGTGAAGCCAGATGTTGGTGGCTCTGGATTGTCACGACTTGACACCTCCATAATCTTTGAAGCTCTGTCAACAGGATGTGCCAGCACCACTGCTTACATGAGCATCCACAAGTGAGTGTGTCTCTGGAGGGGTGGATGCTGTCAGCCTGGCTGCTCTGTGGGCTATACATCCAGCTGCAGGCAGCTCCCTCGGTGCTGCTTATTATTCACATATTTAAATTGTGACCTCGAGTACCCGTGTCCCTGTGAGGATCCCTGGATGGCAGTAAACAAATAGGCCACAAGGGCTGAGATGCCACCAAGAAGTAATTTTAGCTTTGTGGCATGCAAGATGGGATTAAGTTCTGGATTTTGTTCCCTGCTCTGCCACTTAAGCTGTCTATAGATAGCAGCCTGCCTGGAAAAAGCCTTTGTGCTATGACAGAGCCCAGAGGCACCACCTGATACCAGGGCCTGTCCTGCTTGTGCTGGCATGTCCAGGGACAGGTCACTTGGCACTGAAAGCTGGAATTGTGATGCCTCCCTCTTCCAGGTGCAGTTTTCTGGAGAGAGAGCAGGGCTGAGTATGGAGGGAAGGCTGAGGCTCCTAAATAGGAACCTGCTGTTGCACAAGGCTGTGGTGAATGGAAGGTGATGATCTTTTTTCCTCCTGGCTTCCATGACACCTGCTTTTGTCCTGTTTTGAGGAGGAACAATACACTTTCAGGCCTCGGGGCTTGTGGACGAACTCCGTGGAGCTTTGCTCTGTTCAGGCAGGGATGTTCTTGTACGACCTGCCTTTCTCCCAGGGCTGTGCTCACATCCTGAATGCTGCTCCCTCTCTCCCACTCCAGCATGTGTGTTTGGATGATCGACACCTTTGGCAACGAGGAGCAGCGGCGCAGGTTCTGCCCATCGCTCTGCAGCATGGAAAGATTTGCCTCTTACTGCCTGACTGAGCCAGGTGAGCGTCCTCAACCAGGAAATCTCCTCCCTTTCCCGTACTCCGAACATACTTTAACATTGCACAGGGCTAGAGATGAAAAGTTTCTTTCCGTGTTCATTTGGGAAGTTCATGGGCAGGTGATGATTGCTGAGACGCTCGTGGTACAAACCCAGATGCCAGAGTGTGATCTCAGGGAGAATTTATAGGCTCTGGGGCTTCTGCTTCACTGGCTGCTTCCTTACTTCTCAAACAGGGAGTGGAAGTGATGCAGCTTCCCTGCTGACCTCAGCTCAGAGGAAAGGGGACAGCTACATCCTTAATGGCTCCAAGGTACCTCTTTGCTGGCGCTAAAGCTGCCTGCACGCCGGGGCTGGGTCTCACTGTCCTTCCCGTTCCCTGCTGCCTTCTCACCTCTGTGCATTCTCCCAAGGCGGGAGAGCTTTCACTAGATGCCTCCTGGCCATGGGGTCTTTGCCCCTCCATCTCCATACCCTGCCTGCTGCTGTGGGCTCAGGGTCAGCTGATGAAACCACCCCAAAGCCCCACTTTTCCTGTGGTGCCCTCCTGCAGGCCTTCATCAGCGGGGGAGGTGACACGGATGTCTACGTGGTCATGTGCCGCACGGGGGGCCCCGGCCCCAAGGGCATCTCCTGCCTGGTGCTGGAGAAGGGAACGCCAGGGCTCAGCTTTGGCAAGAAGGAGAAGAAGGTAAGAGGCTTGGTTTGTGCTCCCTGTGTGCTTGAGGGAAGTGCAGGACAGAGGTGACACACAACCATTTAGGTTGGAGAGACCTCCAAGACCATCGAATCCAACCTGTGCCTGATCCCCACCTTGTCACCAGCCCGGAGCACTGAGTGCCACATCCAGGTCCTTCCTTAAATACCTCCAGGCATGGGGACTCCACCACCTCCCTGGACAGCCCCTTCCAGTGCCTGACAGCCCTTTCCATGAAGAAATTCTTCTTGATGTCCAACCTGAGCCTCCCCTGGCACAGCTTGAGACCATGTCCTCTTGTCCTGATGAGCTTGTCTGTGCAAAGCATTAGGGATCTCTGCATGGATGGGACTGGAGTAAAACCTGGCATGGTTTTACCAAGCTTTGGTGAAATTTGCCCAGTACCCATCCCCTTGGTAAGCAAAGGGCTTTAGTCTCAGGGACATCAAGGTTCATTGGATCTGTGCCTCTTCCCAAACACACCCGTTCCAGTTTCCACACTGAGGCCAAACCACGCAGACCATGGGTGCTTTGTGGCAGCTCGGCGATGAGGTTGAAGGGCTGAGAGCAGGCTGGTGGCTCTGTGTTGCAGCTGGAGGTGTGCTGTTCCTCAGGCAGTCTGGAAAGAGCTCTGTTTTTTCCCAGGTAGGCTGGAATTCCCAGCCAACTCGCGCTGTGATCTTCGAGGACTGTGTTGTTCCTGTGGGAAACCGGCTGGGAGCTGAAGGGCAGGGATTCAGCATCGCCATGCAGGGGCTCAACGGAGGCAGGATAAACATTGGTGAGAAAGGCAAAGAGCCAAGGGAGGAGGGCAGGATCTTGTTGTTGCCTGTCTGAATTAGCCTCACATTCACTCTGTGTCCCTGCCTTCTCCCACCAGCTTCTTGTTCGTTAGGAGCTGCCCACGCCTCCGTGCTCCTGGCTCAGGAGCACCTCACTGTCCGCAAGCAGTTCGGGGAACCCCTCGCTAACAACCAGGTAACCCCTCCAGCAGCTCTGCCCTCCAGAGCTGGGCTCTTCCCCATCCTGCTGACCCAGCAGCCAGAGGGGCCATCCCTCACCTCACGGGGTGCTCCCCGGAGAAGCCGGGAACGCGCTTTTCCCGAGTGAGGCGGCGTATCGAGCCTGACCCCTCCCTGAAGGCGGCGGGGCCGTGGCTCAGACCCCGGTGAGGATGCTGACCTAACGTTTGCTCTGGCCCCGGCAGTACCTGCAGTTCAGGCTGGCAGAGATGGCCACACGGCTGCTGGCAGCGCGGCTCATGGTGCGCAACGCGGCGCGGGCGCTGCAGGACGGCCGGGAGGACGCGGCCGTGCTCTGCTCCATGGCCAAGCTCTTTGCCACCGACGAGTGCTTTGGGGTAGGTCGCTCAAACGGCACCTGGGGTCGCGGCTGGAAGCTCGGAAACGCCCCCCCCTCAGTGCCCGGGGTGCTGGGGAGAAGTTTGATGCTGTGGCAGCCTAAAGTCGAGCTCAGAGCCAGGAGCCTGGTTTGAGGATGGGGTGTTTTCCAAGATGTGTGGAGGCTGCAGGATTAAGCTCTCCACAGTGCTTTCTACACTTCCTAGGGGGCCAAAAGGGAGATAGGACAGGGAGCAGAGCATTTTTATTTTCAAAGGATAATTTGCACGTTGCAGGGGGATGGTTTCTAGGCAGCCCAGTGGTCTTTCCTAGATCGCTGAAAAATTACCTTATCCCTTTGAAAACGACCTTATCCCTTTGAAAATGACCTTATCCCTTTGAAAATGACCTTATCCCTTTGAAAATGACCTTATCCCTTTGAAAATGACCTTATCCCTTTGAAAATGACCTTATCCCTTTGAAAATGACCTTATCCCTTTGAAAATGACCTTATCCCTTTGAAAATGACCTTATCCCTTTGAAAAATACCTTATTATTTTGATACCTTATCAAAATGCCCCTGAAAAGAGAGAGCAAGAAGAGAGAAAAAGGACACTTGACGCTTCCTAGACCAGTGTCATTTAGAAGCTATCTTACTTGTTCAGCACTCTGCATTTTTGCTGTTATTACGTTTTCTGTCCCGAATTGAGGGATAGGACACACGGAGTCGCGTTTCCATGGAAACCAGCGCCCTGCCAGCCCCTCCCCTGACCGGCCGCCAGGTGGCGATCGGGCGGTTCGGGCTTGCAGCCTCAAAACCACAGAAATGCAGCAAAAATCGCCTTTTTCCCTAAAAATACCCGTCCCTGGGTGTCTCTGGACCCATTCCTGGGTGGTTTTGTGCATTCCTGTTCACATAAAGGCACCCTGAATGTTAAAAAGCGCTTAGGTAACGTGATATCACAAGAGAGCAGCGCTGATGGGGACTGAGTCACAGCATGCTTTTAAGAGATGAGATTAGATGGCCAGGAAAAAACAATGTGCCCAGGTTCCTGGGTCCTTACCGAGCTCTCTGTCACTGACGTGTCCTCGACAAGTCACCTCAGCAGCGGTGTTATCCTCTCAGATCTGTAACCAGGCCCTGCAGATGCACGGGGGCTACGGCTACCTGAAGGATTACGCGGTGCAGCAGTTCGTGCGAGACATCAGAGTCCACCAGATCCTGGAAGGTAAAAGGCACTCCTATTACAAGTGTCTTGGCAGCGGGGTCAGGAGAGAAAACCCCCTCCGGAGGCCCCCACCTTCCCACATGACTCTGGTTCTTGGGTGTCAGAGCCCTGCTTTGAGGTGTCCTGTGTGTGAGTGCCCTGGCTGGGAGCTCTGGGTGTGTTGGGGCAGTTACTGTCTATTTTAAGAGTCTTACAGCAGAGGAAGATATTTAGTTGTCATGTTAGCAGTGCCTCTGTCCAGTTTCATCCCATTACTCCTAGTCACGTGATGGTTCTCCCTAGCAATTTCTTTCCTGTGATTTTGGTCTGTCTGCACTCTTTGACATCATGTCTCTAACAGTGTCTGGTGTTTTCTAATCTCAATTTGGCCTCCTAAACGTTTTGTTTCCCTTGCTTTGAAGTCCCTTCACCTACAACCAGGGTACCTGATAAGGGACGTGCTCTTTGCAATGCTGAGTGGGTTTGCAGCCTGTGTGTGTGTTGTAAATGTGTTAAAAGCAAAGCGGAGAGCTCAGATGTTGGTGTAAATCCAGTTCTGCTCAATGCCTGATGCCTGCATGTTTCCAATGCCCAAATGAAAAGCAGCAGCAGCAGCTTTCCCAAGGGATGTGCTGGCACTTGGCAGTTGTGCTTTGGCCCAGCACCTCCTAAAATGCCACTTGAGCTGGTGGGAGGAGCTTTTCTGTGCTGTAAACTGCAGATCAGGGAAGAATTCTCTTCGTCTTTTAAGGGGGGGAAAAATCTTGGACCGTCTCTTAGCTGTGTTTCCTTTGCCCCTCCCCTGTCCTGCTGCAGGTACCAACGAGGTCATGAGGATGATTGTGGCCAGGAATCTGCTACAGGGCTGAAGCCAGGAGCCCTTCTCCAGCCTTAAAATTCCTCCGTCTGTTACAGCTCGGCCTGTTTCCCTCCCCTGCTCACCAGCTCCCTCCCTGGGAGTGGAGAGGGGGATACCCCGGTGGAAACAGCCCTCCTGCCTTATCCTGCCGGGAGCACAGCTGGATGGCACAGCTGCACGCTGTGCCTGGCAGAGCTGCTGCCACCAGGCTGGCGTTGTGCAGCCTCAGGACGTAAATCACTGCAGTGAATACAAGCCTCTGTCCCCAAATCCTGCTCCTGGCCTGCTTGCCACACATCCTCCTTGGAAAGGGAAACACCAGGCCTGCTGCTCACCTCTGCTGAGTCAGGACTGAACGGGAACCTCAGGCAGAGGTGTGGCCTCATCCCGTGGGATCAGCGAAGTCTTTAGTTTGAAGGAATTAATTGCTGTGCTGACAGCACCCCTGGGAACAGGTGACCCACAGGCTCTAAAGACCTGCAGAATGCAATGGCTTTTATCCCAGGATGCCTCTCCTTTAGCTAGAAACACTCCTCTTCCTCTTTCCCCAACAAACCTTTACTGATATCCCAACCACTGCTTGTTCTCCATATTCCCACCACATCTTGGTGCTTAATCTCAAAGAAGCCTTTGCAGCACAAAAGTGCAAATGAAAAACAATGGTTATGCATAGAAATATTGAACTCTGTGGCCTCAAATCAGTGAAATCATTGCTGTGAACAATGTAAGGGGAGGAAAAATACTGATAAACTACCTTTTCCTCTCGGGTTTGGAATCAATAAAGCAATGATGGAAATGTTACTGGAGTGTCAGTTGTGATAATTTCCTTCTGCGGTATTTCAGGTGTTTAAACAGAGGTAACGGGGACTTTTTGAAGTAGGTGTTGCAAAATTGGAGGTTTTTTTAGGTAGTATCTTTGTTAACCTCTTCAGATCAGCCAGCTCCTATTTTTTCTCAGCAGTACTTGGCAGGGAAGGAAGATGACAGAGCATTAGCAACAGAATCATGGGATGGTTTGTGTTGGAAGGGACCTTAAATCCCATCTCATTCCAACCCCTGCCGTGGGCAGGGACACCTTCCACTAGACCTTTTCTCCAGACAAAGGTCTTGTTTGATCTTTGTTTCTACTGTGGCTGGCAGGCCCTGAATGTCCCCTCCCTTGGTTTATTGCACGTTGGATTTCCCCCGCAGGGCAGCAAGGGCAGTTTAAACACCTGTGCCTCAAACAGCCACCTGCCCACCGGGGAGACCCTCCACCTGGGCAGGAGAACTGCCCTGGGGCAGTGGAGGGGTCTCCGGATGGTGGGAAGGGGTCTCTGGCTGGCAGGGAGGGGTGTCCAGCTGGGGTCTCTGGCCAGGGACCCTCCCTCCAGGATCTGTATCGGGGTCTCTTCCCGTGGCCTCTATCAGGGGCCTCTCTATCGGGGGTCCCTATCAGGGGTCCCAGTCCAAGGTCTCTTCCCAGGATCCCTGCTCAGGGTCTTTATCGGGGGTCTCTCTAGTAGGGGTCTCTCCCCGGCATCTCTGCTCAGGGTCATCTCGCTGGTGTCTCAGTCCGGGGTCCCCCTATCGGGGGTCCCTGCCCGTGGTCTCAGCCAGGGGTCCCTCTCCCGGGGGTCCCTGTCCAAGGTCTCAGTCTAGGGTCTCTCCCGGAGGTCTCTCTCCTGGGGCTCTCTCTATCGAGGGTCCCTGTCCATGATCTCAGGACAGGCTTTCCTCCGGGGGTCTCTCTCGGGGATCCCTGTCCATGGTCTCAGGCCGGGCTCTCTCCCGGGGTCTCTCCCGGGTGTCCACGTCCGGGCTCTCTCCCGGGGGTCCCTGTCCGCATTCTCAGCCCGGGCTCTCTCCCGAGCTCTCTCCCGGGGTCTCTCCCGGGTGTCCATGTCCGGGCTCTCTCCCGGCTCTCCCCGGACGCCCCCAGGCCGTTCCCTCCCGGCCGCGCCGCTCCCCCGCACGCCCCGCCCCCGCGAGCGCGCGCGCGCCCGTGTCAGCCAATGGGAGGCGGCGGGCGCGGCCG